>CAUYON010202826.1:0-54797 GCA_963573935.1 Arctocebus calabarensis
AAGGAGTGAGGGGGGTGGGGTCTTGGGGTCTTGGTGTGTGCCACACCTTTTGGGGGCAAAACACGATTATAAGAGGGACTTTTCCTAACAAATGCAACCAGTGTAACATGGTTTCTTGTACCCTCAATGAATCCCCAACAATAAAAAAAAAATATTTAAAACAATCACTACCTTTTATTTTGCACCATTAGTGGGCTAGCACATTCCATACATTGGCCATGATCTCTACGTAGATCTGCGGAAGCAGGTAATTCTTTCTCCAGTGTTACTGATAAGGAACCTGAGGCTTTGAGAGTTTAAGTGAATTTTTTACACTCACTGGCTACTAAATAGAGTTATAGAATTTTCAGCTCTGCTCTGTCTCATTGGAAGACTTCTTTTTTCAACTATGTTTCATTACCTTTCAATAACAGGCACTGTTGTCACTAAATCCTTAGCTTCTTGACTTGCACTATCTAAATAATTATCCTGGCATTGCTCTAGGAAAGAAAAGTATCCACGACAATTAGTCCTGTTTGACAGATGGGAACCCTGGATTACTCTTGAGTTTAAGGGAAATAATTAAGCTTGGCCAGGGGTGTGTCAGCATGATGAAGCCTAAACACTGCATTACTTCTTAAATTCATCTACTGCAATATATTGATTCTTACATAAAAATATTTAATGGTTTGATATGACAAAGCGATCCATCACTCTCAATCATTCCCAATACCAGTGATCCCAAACTCTCCAATAAGCTTCAGGATACTTATATACAGAGGGAAATCTCCTGAATGGAATGGAAAATGAAACTTTGTGTAACTAGTATAGATTTTGTACTTAAAGTGTAAGAAAATACACTCAGTTCTCAAGGATCAATTCTCATTCTTCAAAACTTCTGCAATTATCTCCTGAATGTAAGTTTAGCTCAAGTGAACATTGATTTCTAGGACGGGTTCAGGAGCTCAAACCTTGTAGCTAAAAGACAGGTGAATGGCTGTAATATCTCCATGCTTATGAGTTTCAAGTTATACATAGAGAAGTTTCAAATCACTCTACAATGTCAGCAAGTTTTCCTTTTTTTAATATTTTTATGTAAATCACTGGAAAGGTAGACCTTACAGTACAAGATGCTACATCGGGCCTAAGTGCATTTCTCTCCAGAAGGGTTGTCATCACTTTGTCAGTTGTTCTCCATTGTCAAAGATACTGTTGTCTTTGCAAAAGTCAGTCATTGACTTTTAATGTCATCATCTCTCTATTGCTCACCTCATTTTGGGAAGAGTAGGTCCTTCTAAAGGCAAGGGCAAGGAGAAGGCAGTAAGTTATCAGCTCTCCTGACTCACAGAGCCCAGGAGAAGGCACTGAGGTATCAAGAAAGTGAGCTTCCACTTTTGCTCAGGCTGTCATTCTTGTCATGGGCAGAGAAACCTGTTAGTAAAATGAAGATGGCAGTGGAGTAGTTGGGTAAGTATGGGATATTTTATTTTCTGGAGAATGAGCTGAGAACTCTTTGCAGCGTGTCAACTCTTTTATACGTAAGCCAGAGTTCCCCTTCGTGACTCAGTTCTTTGAGTTATCCAACTTGGCAAATCTATTTCTGGGGTTAAACCATGTGAGGCCCCACTTCTAATTAACAGTTCCTTTATTAAAATGCTTTTGCCCTATGGGAACCAGTTGGCAGGGCAACAGAGAATGGAGTTTGTACTATGGACAATTGATTTTCAGTTAAATTCTTACTGTGCTCTTGGCTTCCTCCCCCTTGTGGCTTAAAATATGCAAACTGTTCAAGCCAGCAAAAATCAGGCCACTTTGCTTTGAGAACTTTTGTCTCTCTCTTTTTGGGAGGTCTAACTACCCTATTTAGTTTCTCACAAATTTACCAACAGCTATTTCATAAGATTCTCTTCTCTCATATACTAAATTGTCCCTTCTGACCTTCTATTCAAAGAGATTATTTCAAAAAGTGCCAACAACTTAATCAGATTCTCAAGGCTACCACCTCCCTTTGTTATGCGTTTCCAGTTCTGCCATTGGCATTTTTTGTTTTATGCATATCTGAATTTTTCATTCTTGGTTTAAAAATATTTATCAATCATATAAATTTGGATCATGTAGGGAAATATAAAGAAGGAAATAAAAATCAGCAACCAGATATCTACTACAATATGATTAATATTTTTTCTCTGTTTACTTCTGATTGTATTTATTTTTTTCTCTTTTTTCGTTCTTTTTCAAAATTGTTTTATTATATCATAACTGTGTACTTTTGGGGGTATAATATACTGATTATAACATACAGTATGGAAAGCTTACATCAAACTGATTAACATAACCATCACCTCACCTACTTCTTCGTTGAGGCAAGATAATAGTTTAGAAATGTGCCATTGCATTGTGCACAATAGGTGAGGTCTCACCAAGTACCCTCCTTCCTCCCATCGTTCTTAATCCCATTCCGTCTCTTTCTTCTCCCTTCCTTCTTTCTGGACTATAGTTGTGTTTTATTGTTTGTATGAATGCGCAGACGATTATATATTGGTTTCATAATAGTGCTGAGTACATTGGATATTTCCCCCCGTTCTTGATATACTTTACTAAAAAGAATGTGTTTCAGTGGCATCCATATAAACATAAAAGTATGTTTCCAACAAGGGTCTGATAACTAGAATCCACAGAGAATTCAATCAACACGAAAAGAACAACCTCATTTCTTTGTGGGCAGAGACTTGAACTGAAACGTCTCTGAAGATGACAGGCAAATGGCCAACAAACACATGAAAAAATGCTCAACATCTTTAATCATCATAGAAATGCAAAAAAAAAGATTAATATTTAAGCAATACAGTTGTTAAAGATTTATATATTAGATTAGACATCACCACTACTCAGTAAATTAGTAGGCAGATGAGACATGTAAATTCAGAGGGGCCTATAAATGATGGCAAATCCCTGAGATTAGGTTGGCAAGAGAGTGCAAGTTTAGAAGTGGTTAGGACAGGCCTTTCTGAATCCTGAGAAGAAGCCTCCCAGGCAACACCCCTGGGTGGAAATGTGCTTGTCCTGATTGAGGCTGGGAACTTCAGAGTAACAGGGGAGGTAAGCAGCAGTCTTAGGTCAGTAATGTAAGAAAGGTATTCATGAATTCTAGATGTTGAGAGCAAGAATTCTCTTGTAAGCTATTCTGGAACATATAATATACTGCCATCAAGTACAGTCACTACCCTGCTCTGCTATTGACCATTAGAACTTATTGCTTTTATCTGTGTTTATATCTATCAGTGAACCTCTAGTCACTGCCCCTACCCCACTCTTCCCAGCCTCTGAGATCTATCATTCTACTCTCTGCTCCATAATGAATTTTGGCTGCTGTTTGGAGAATGGATTTTAGCAAAAGTGCAAGCAACAGTGGAGGAGATAGGATGTCAGATTAGGAATCAGATTTGGAGACAAAGATGTCAGTACTTAGGTGAAGGCTGGTAGTGAAAGGTAAGAAAAGAAAAGAGCCAAGAAGAATGATACCTTTTCCTTACCCATAGTGGGAGAATTGGGGGAGGAGTCAGTTTGGGGAAAGAAAACACGTGAAATGAAATAAAGAATTCTATTTTTAGACATGTTAACTTTACATTTGGACATAGTATTCTGGAATTCAAGGAAGATATTGGGATTCAAGATACAAATTAATAAGATTAGAAGTAAAAATTTAAAAGAAGGCTTAGCATCTGTGGCCTAAGCTACTAAGGTGCCAGCCACATACACCAGAGCTGGCAGGTTCGAATTCAGCCTGGGCCTGCCAAACAATAATGACAACTACAACCAAAAAATAGCCAGGCATTGTGGCAGCTGCCTGTAATCCCAGCTACTTGGATGGCTGAGGCAAGAGAATCGCTTAAGCCAAGGAGTGGGAGGTTGCTGTGAGCTGTGATGTCACAGCACTCTACCCAGGGATGTAGCTTGAGACTCTGTCTCAAAATGAAAGAAAGAAAGAAAGAAATTTAGAAGTGGGAGCTATGGGATTGATAGTGCTTAGCCATCTTTTTACCTTTGATTTACTATATACAGTTTTAAATCTTAAACCCTAACACTTGTTTATATTCTGTATAACTTGTTTAATTCTAAAAATAATGTGTAGATGGTAATGTATGCATGTATATATATATATATATATATATATGTATATACAGAAAAAATTCATTATTTGCACGTAATATCAATTTGCAAACCATAAATGTAATGGGCAAGGAGGGTTTAGCAGATAGAGGTTCCATGCCTGCCACTTCAACTCTCTTTA
This sequence comes from Arctocebus calabarensis, assembly GCA_963573935.1. Lineage (NCBI taxonomy): Eukaryota > Metazoa > Chordata > Mammalia > Primates > Lorisidae > Arctocebus > Arctocebus calabarensis. The sequence goes on from CAUYON010202826.1 coordinate 4,271, forward strand.
AACTATAATTTTATTTGTTTTACATTGAAACATCTTGTTATTTCTGAATTGTTCACGTGAAAACAAAAGTATAGGAGAATTTGAAAACGATTTTTCTACAACATAATATTAGAGACTATCCTTCCATTCTATGAGTGTAACCATTGCTAACTTGTTCTCTACAGTTGGAATTTATATTGTTAGTTACATTTTATTAGTTTGAAAATGTGATAGCTTATGCACATATTTTTCTCATTTTTTTTTCAGTGAGAAATAGTACTGAAAGAAAAGGCGTGAATGATTTTAAGAACTTTGTTATAGGCCAGGTGCAGTGGCTCGTGCCTGAAATCCCAGCTCTAGGAGGCCAAGGTGGGTGGATTTCTTGAGCTCAGAAGTTGAGCTCAGCCTAACCAAGAGCCAGACCCCGTCTCTACTACAAATGTAAAAACTAGCTGGGTGCTGTGGTGGTTACCTGTAATTCCAGCTACTGGGGAGGCTGAAGCAAGAGGATCACTTGAGCCCAAGAGTTTGAGGTTGATGTGAGCAATGATACCAGGGAACTCTACCCAGGCTCGCCATGTGAGACTGTGTCTAAAAAGAAAAAAAAAGAATCACACTCTATGCCTGACACCTAGTAATAGATGCTTTGCAATTATTTATTTCCAAACTGATTACAGTCTCATTAGGATTATATGAAGGTGACTTTTCCCTCTTTGCTTTGGCAAAACAGAGTAGTGCAGTTTATAATAATGTCAGTTTTATAGGCAAAATAGCTTGCATCAATTTATTATTTGTAAAATTAGGGAATAGTTGATATTGGCTATATTTCAGTAGGCATTTGATATTCTTTTGTAAATAGTCGATCATATTTGCTGCCTATTTTTTAATAGGGGATCTCTTTTTTTTTTCCCATTATATAAGCTCTAATCATATAATGCATACAATGAACATTAAATACATTACATAATTTCTTCTTTTTCATTTATTATTTGCCTTTTAATTTCACATATGGATTTGTTATTTATTTGAGAGTGAGTGTGTGAGAACAGTGTATGGACAGTTTAGTATTTTATGTTGCTACTTTAGCATATCGTAAAATATTTTAAATAAAATGACCTTTGGAACAGTAAGGTTTTTCTTTTTTATTCTTTTGCAAATTGAATGAATTCTCAGTGTTCAATATGTTAGAATCAGACTAATAACATCATCTTGCCTTTTATCTACTTGCCATTCATTTTTTTACTTTTTACATCTGTTTCTTACTCTCTTTCACTCCTTTTCTACCATTCTTTTGGATTAATTAAATATTTTTTGTTCATTTTATGTCCTTTTCTGGCTTATCAGCTACTCGTCTATGCTTTGTATTTTAGTGGTTATTATAGGGTTCATAATATATATCTTAAACTTATCTCAACCTGCCTTGACAATATTACACGTATAGCATTTCATGTATAGTAAAAGAACCTTACACTATCATTCATTTTTCTCCTTCTTGTTTTTGTGGTATTGTTGACGTATAGTTTAGTTTTGCATATATTATAAAAATCATATTGCATTGCTATTTTTGTTTAAATAATCAAGAATCCCTTAAAGGTCTGCAAGCAGTAAGACAAATACATATTTGCCCATTTAGTTACCCTTTTTGGTACCCTTCATTCTTTTATTTAGATCAATATTTTCATCTGGTATTATTTTTCTTGCTAATTTAACATTCCATGTAATGTGGATCTGCTGCTGATAAATTCATCACATTTTGTTAGTCGGAAACAGTCTCTATTTTATCATCATTCCTGAAAGATATTTTTACCCAGTATTTCTGTTTTTCTTGTTTAACCTTTCCCATTATTTTGAAGATGTTATTTGATTGTCCTCTGCATTGTTTTTGATGACAGGTCAATGTTTCTTAACTGCACTTTCAACTACTTCTTCATTTTGTAACCTTGACTTTCACATCACAATTTTAGAGGTATCATGTCTGCCTTTCTTCTCAGAGTTTGGAAAATTTTTAATCTAAACTGAGTTTGTTTACCAATTTTTCTGACTTCTAGATTTGCTATTCATCTCTTTCTAGCTTGTTGAGTTAGTTATATTACTCCCTCCACTTTCTAGCATCCAAAATTTTGTTAGGCTTGTTGATTCTCATTCTCTTTTTTCTTGTTAATCGATGCTTTTCTAAAAATTCTTTGCTAGAGATAATTTTTTCTTTTCTTTTTTTTTTTTTTTTTTGCAGTTTGGCTAGGGCCAAATCCACCACCCTTGGTATTTGGGGCCGGTGCCCTACCCACTGAGCCATAGGCACCACCCCTTCACTAAAGATAATTTTATTGAGGTTTCATGATGAAGTAGAGCCCAGTGCCATATTCACTCTACTGTCTTAATACTTGCAGATGTATTTTTCTGTAACATTCATGTGAAAGCAGTTGATCTCTGTGTACAATTTTATTTCAGCTTAGTATTTGCATTTTTATAAATACCTATATGGTTTCTTTATTCTCATTCTAGAACAGAGGTTCTCAACCTTCCTAATGCCATGGCTCTTTAATATAGTTCCTAATGCTATAGTGACCCCCAAGCATAAAATTATTTTTGTTGCTAGTAGCAATTAGGTTATGTTGTTTGCAGTTGTTAGGTCAAGTTCATTGCTAATAGCAATGAAAATAATTTTATGGTTCGGGGTCACCACAACATAAGGAACTGTATTAAAGGGTTGCGGCATTAGGAAAGTTGAGAACCACTATTCCATAATATCAGCTAGATGTACTTAGATTTGTTTTCATTTGTTTGGGATGTTGAGAACTCTGAATTTGCAAAAATAATTCTTACTTTTTCAAGAAAGACTATCTTTTAGAATATCATAACTTTTTTCCCCATTTTTTAAGGATCTGGTGTTTTCTTCTGAAATGATAATTATGTATGTTTCAGAATTCTATTCTCATTCTTCTTTATATATCAACATCTCCTTTGTACCTATATCTTTTTTATCACTTTCCATCTGAATTCTGAAACCATATTTTAGGAGTATATTTCCAATGACTGATTTGCATCTCTGTAAAACTAATTCTTCTTTATATTATTTCCAGGATGAATTTGATAATTTGATGATAGTTTCCCTCCTTAACATAATTTTTATCTGATCTACCTTTCTTATCATTTCACTCATTTAGTTTTTCATTTTAACTTCTTTTTGTCTTTACTATTTTCCCCATTTAAAAAAAAACATGCTTTATTAAAGATTCTGTGTAGTTTCTTCAAAATTTCTTCTGATCTTTTAATAAACCATTTTTATAATTGTGGTTTTCTTCTGTGTCTTTCAGTTGCTTTTCTCTTTATCTTGTTTTCTAATATGACTTAGTTTTTTTCTTTATTCACCTTTAAAAAAGGTAGGGTTTTCGTTGATATTTGTTCTACCCTCAGCCTGTTTGTGTGCAAACCAATTAGCTCCTCAGATCACGTTTTAAAACTTAAGTTTTCCATGTGTTTTTCTGATGAACTGCTAATCTATTCTTAGACTTTTTTGTATTTCCACTGCTTTGCTGTTTAGTGATCTCAACTGGTATAGTGCATGAATAAATGTTAATCTGTAGTTCACACTTCTCCTGTACAGATTCTGTACACAGTACAATACCAGAGATGACTTTAAACAGAATAGTCAGATCATCCTGATGCAATTCCATCTGCTTTTGGCCTGTTATTTCTGAAATGTACTGCCTTTCCTTCTGTGCAGATAAGTGGCAGGGGTGGAGAAAAGTATACATGCTATTCAGCACATAGAAGACTATCATAAAGGCAGAGAAAGCATGCGTCCAGCTCTTCTCATCAGTAGTTACTTGGCCTCTGAATTAGTAGGTAATATTGAAATCATAGCCCACATTTTTCAGGTACTATATCCGCATCACATCAAACTTAAAACATGCTGCTTGCCCATGCCTATTTATTTCGCCATGAAAATCTATGCGGTTTACAATCTGACACCTGATTTTGTCTCAGCTTTTTCCTTTATTAGCCATATGACCTTGGTCAAGGCCTCACTAAATTCAGTTCTCTAATGTTTGAAGTGGTGAGTAATGTGAGAATTAAATGAGATAAGATCTGTGAAGTTTATCATGTAGTATAGGTATATAATAAATATTCACTAAGTGTTAATGGCCATAATTACACAAAATACCAACTTTCATAAGATTCCTGTTAGATTGCCAGCCTTTATTTTTGACAGTGTTGTGCGTTTTCATATTTTTCTCAGCCTTAATGTATATTCCAATCAGAATGTGGGAAATGTTGAGTTAGCTTTATTTCAGTCTACAATCTCTTGAATTTTAATGTTTCTATGTTAATTTTATTTATGAGTATTGTTGGCTTTTTTGATGTAGTCTCAGACCATTTGTCTTTATGAGAAGGGATTGAAAACACTGATATTGATTATGATAATAGATTCTCTCTTGTTTTGTGTCATTATTTTCTATTTTGTCTCATTTTTCCTCCCATATTTATTTATTTATCACTTAGTCTCCTGATACAATTCAATGTATTTGGTGTCAAGAATTTCAAAAATAAAAGTCTCATTATTCAGGTATATTAAAATAATGGAGAAGGTAGAGGCATCAAATAACCAACCATTCTCTGTCCCCTAGTTGCCTACCCAGGGATATTCTCGAAGATAAAATATATTCCTTTCTATCACATATTTTCCTTTCTTTGCCCCACAGCCTTACTGTATTTCCCACCAAAATGCCATTGACAGGCCTGTCTTCCAAGATACACAGCACTGCCTCCACCGTGCCAACACCAAACAAAATCTGCTGATAGAAACTTTGTCTTGTGGTTGCTGTCTGATAGTTGCCATCTAGACAGATGTGGGTCATGAATAGGAGTATAATGGCAGGGAAAGTAGTTATCTTGTGAAAACTCTGAGCCTGGGAGCAAGATATTTGCTTTATCAGAGTACATAGATTAAGCAGAGCTATGAGTTAATATGATCTAGAATATAGTGGCCTAAATAATATAGATTTCTGCCATGTAGGACCAGGTCGGAGGTAAATAATTGAAGACTTGTAGTTGCTTTATGGTTCCAGGATATGGAATGTTTGCTCTTATTTCCTACCTTTGTTGCTTATGTTACCCAAATCTCTTCATGATTAGAAATAACTGTCAATATTCCAGGCAATGCATCCATATTTCGTAGAGAAAGAAGGGTAGAAAAGGAAGAACACGGCTACCCTTTCCTTTTGAGGGAACATTAAGAAGAATATGCAACACTGCTTCCTGTATCTTCTTATAAGAACTTGGTAGCCACATCTGATTGCAAGAAACGATGGAGAATGACACTTTTAGTACTCAGCAATATGCACAGCTGAAATGCCAAGATTCATTTACATCTAAATAAAGGGGAAATGGATGTGGGGCTCATGCATGCTCTGTGGCACATCTTACTGTTTGGGGTTGAAATAAATGCCTAATCCCACATCAGTGCAGGCAGGGATGGAAGTACGTATGCTCAAAACACCTGCATGGGATTTCTGTTGGGGACGTAGAACTCAGGTTTTTTGGGGTTTTTGCTGCATTCCCTTCAAATTATAGTTTATGAACAGACTCACACAACAGGCCACTCTTTTTTCTCTTAATAGGGAACATTTTGGTCCTTAAGAAAAAAGGAGCTTAAAATCCAAGACTACTGACATGGCTAACCACGTTGACCAACAACAAGGCTCCAAGTGTGGATGTTTTCTGACACATTATAGCTGCTTTAATTTTAAAATTTATGCTCAAGGAAGATTGGATTTCTGCCTGCCTTCAATTGATTTTTAAATATGGATATTAAGCCTTGACATGTCTTTAGAAAATGACTTCATCAACTGAAGAATGAAACAAAGAAATCCAAGTTTGAGTCTCAGCTTGAAGACCCCAAAATCCCAAATGGTGATCCTGGGGTTGCTGCTAAAATTCAGTGAGATGCAGCTTGATTATACCGGAAAATGGGGATCACGTTCAATCTCATCAGCCACGGAACCTGTTCCACTGTGTGCATCCCTACCAGCCTGTCTGGGTTCATGCCTTTAGACCTCCAGACCTTCATCTTTCTGTAATATTTAAATATAAAGGTCTGCCTGGCTCTTGTTAGTTGGTCCATAGTATGATCAGTTGATTCACTTTAGCCACTGAGCTTGGCCTGGGCCCTCCCTGCCTCTTTTCTTTCCTTTCTATCAGCCTGAACGACCAGCAACAGTGATCCATCACAGTTATTTTACTAATAGCTGAGTAAAATATCTAAAATTACATCTCTCTAGTACTTCTAGAACGTACAAAAATCAACAGGGAGTCTTCACCACAGGCTTCTAATATGAAAATCTCTGTACAGGAAAATCCATAAGCTTGGGGTGACTTTTGAGGTAAATTAAATTTTATGGCTCAAGAAATGCTTTGCTTGGTTTTCACCACCATTAAGAGGCAAAGAGAATAATTTAAGATTCAGTGTACACAAAGGATCACTCCGGGTTGATACAGGCTTTATGTTAGTGGCACGGAAATATTTGCATCTGCACATTGGTATGTAGTGAAATAGGCTGTGAAAGATAAGATCAATTTTCTATTAAAGGTAAAAAGGCCAACAGAGTTGGATATAGTGGGGGCTTTTCCTATTTGTCATTCAGGACTGTTTGACAGTTTTACATTAACTGCGGAAGCCGCCTGCTGCTGTCAAGCTTTAGAAAGTGTGCACATGTGTGCAAACACACATGCACACTGACATTAACAGAGGAGGATAGACAGATAAAAGAACCATGTACATATGCACAAGAAGAACGAAGTTGTCACATCCACAGACACCGCTTACGTGAGCCAGCACAGTCACATAGCCAAAGTAGGCTCACATAGGTGTAAGGGCATTGACCAAATGACACAGTGACACAGCAGCCAGGATTGATGATTCACAGAGACATGACAGCAAGATGCAGGCTCCTGTGTATAACCAGAGGCGAGGCCTGGACACCCTTACATAAACGCACAGAAATACAGGTGTATGCCCATGTGGCCAGATACGAACACCTACAAGCGTTTAAAGAGAGACCCACAGACAAAGCTAGGCAGGTACAGAAAAGATCAGCACTTGGGTCCACACACCAGCAGACATACCTCCCTAGGTACAGCTCAGAAACACAGGCCCGTACTCACACGCATGGAGCCATGGCATCCTGACTGCTGGTTGACTAGATTTTTATTTTCTATTGAGTCCTGCAAAGCCATTTATTTCTCTATGTGAAGTCTCCTCAGTGATGCTTCCTTCTCCTTTATCTATTACATTTGGAATGTTTTGAAGTCTAATGCCTTTCATATTATTATTTTAGGTTTAATTACCTTAACTCAGGCTTTCATGCTTCACCTAGGATGTTACAGCAGTCACCTTTTTCCTACAGTCCATCTTTCGTGATCCAAGTCATTCAAATGACAGTGGCTCACACCTGTGATCCTAGCACTCTGGGAGGCCATGAGGCTGGAGGATCCCTTGATTTCAAGAGTTCAAAACCAGCCTGAGCAAAGCAATAGATCCTCTACTCAAATAGACACATTAGCTGGACATTGTGCAGGTGCCTATAGTCCCAGCTACTCAGGAGACTGAGGCAGGAGGATTGCTTGAGCCTAGAAGTTTAAGGTTGCTATGATCTAGACTGAGACCATGGTACTCTAGCCTGGACAACAGAGTCAGAATCTGTCTCCAAAAAGAAAAAAAGAAAGAAAGAAAACAAACAAACAAAAAACAGACCGTTTGCGGTACATTATTACTAGGTGGAAAAATTGCTTCCAAAACCAAAGTTTAATTTAAGGTCCATTAATCCCCTTTTATACAGTGTGACCATAAAGTTTGTGTGCACTTTAAAATAGTTGCAATTTAAATTGCACATGAACTTTATGACCACTCTGTATATCCAATGTTGAAATACCGGTAGTTTCATTATTCCAATCATATCAGTTCCAAACTGCTCTTTTGAACCATTAGTTTTCCCTTTATCCTTATCTCTTCCTAGCCAGTTAACTCTACTGTATTTCTTCTTTATGCACATATGTTTTTTCTTATCTCTGTAATTTTGTCCTTCATTACCACACTCTCTCCTTAGTCAAGCCTCCTTAAATAATGTTAATAGAAATAGCTGCCTGGCCCTTGGCCCCTGACAGTAAAGTTCCACTTCTGTTTCCCTTCAGTTTAGAAATTGCACCAGTACTTCGAGGTTTCATTTATTTCATTTCAAGGCCTCGCTGGTATTCTATATCCCCCTTATAATTGTAATTAGTAGCATAGAGCTTAGGACTGTACATATTTTCTCTTTCAGTCCTTTGCAGTATATCTGTTCTCCCCAACTGAGATACAATCTTCCTGAAGTCAGAAACTCTGCTTTATTCTCATCCTTGCCTTGCATTTTTCAACCTGGTTCATGCTGGTGTGCTTTTAAGCACTCCACACCCTCCTTCTGGGTTATCTCACCTCTGTGCTTCAACTGCCTCAACTCTTAGTGCTGTATATATTTTTTTCTTTTTTTGCGTGTTTTTTTGGCCAGGGCTAGGTTTGAACCTGCCACCTGCAGCATATGGGGCTGGCGCCTTACTCTTTCGAGCCACAGGTGCCACCCATTAGTGCTGTATTTTTGATCCCAATTAGGATCCTGAACTGCAGACCTGTACTTTCCATTTTGTAGTGCTTAAAGGCACCTGATACCTCGTCAATCATTCATTTCAACTTGCAAACTCTAAACAGTACAATCTTTCTCCATCCTCGCATTGTCCTTCCCTCAACCTGCCTCCCACCCTTTTTTAGTTTATGGTTAATTATCCTGCCATGCATCCAGTCATTCAAGTGAGAATGGCAGGCATTAATTGTTACCTGTCTGGCTCTTCTAGTTCTCTCCCAACATTTGAGACATCAAGAAAATCTTTATATTGCCTTACTGCCCATCGCCTTCTATCATGCCGTCCCTTACAGCACCACCCTGGGCCATTCCCTCACCACAGTGAGGTCGTGCAGGTGGAGAAGATCGTCTCCTAGCTGCTCCCTGCTTCCACTGTTACTTCCTCTGATTGACTTCCCTGCTGTTATCAGAATCATCATCATTCTGAACAACAAATCTGATTTTGACTTTCCCATTAAAAAATCTTTAAAGGCTCCAGAGTACACCGGGATCCTTTGCAGGATCCTTTAAAGGCAGGCAGTGCCTTTTATAGTATCAATTTTACTATCATCTCCTTTCCTTTTTTAATTAAATTATAATTGTGTACGTTGATGGGGTACAGTGTTCTGATGTGATATACAATGTGGAATGCTTACATCAAACTGATTAACATAACCATCACTACACTTACTTATTTGTTGTGGTCAGACATTCATACTCTACTCTTAATATTTTTGACATATACCCTTGCATTGTGTACAACAGGTGAGGTCTCACCAAATACCCTCCCTTCATGTGCCCTTCTTCCTCCCCTCCCCTTTCCCTTCTCGTCCCTCCTTGTTTCTGGGCTATGATTGTGTTTTGTCTGAATGTGTAGGTGTTTATAAATTGATTTCATAATAATACTGAGTAAGTTGGATACTTTTTCTTTCTATTCTTGAGATACTTTACTAAAAAGAATATGTTTCAGTTCCATCTGGTAAATATGAAAGAGGTAAAGTTTCCATCCTCTTTTATGGTTGCATAGTATTCCCTGGTATACGTATACCACAATTCGTTTTCATCCAGACACACTTCACATTTGCTGAACACATCACCTTATCAGTTAGCAATTTCCCTTCACTGAAGTGCCTTATTTGACTGTTCTAACTAAGGGACCATGTGTTTTTCAAGACTCAGCTCTGGGGGATTCCTACAATTTACTCTGGGAGAGTTAAACACTTCCATAACATTTACTACAAACTTCTAGGAGAGGACTCATCCTCATGTGGTTAGTTGTTCACTTATCTTTTCCCCTAAGTGGACTGTGAATACTTAGGTAATGCATAAAACAGCTTCTCCATCATTATCTTTCCAGTACAATGTCAAGTCCTCAGCAAGGAATGGTTAACGAAGGTAGTTGCTCACTTATTTAGATTATTGCTTCTTTAATTCTCATGCAAGGAAGAAACAACACTCAGGTTTAAACACATGCTTGGGAGAGAGATGCTATTTATTGCATACCTAATATAAATGCTATATTTGATATATATTGTTTCATTTGATTTCTTCCCTCATTCTATGATGTAGTGGCAATTATGTCCATTTTCCCAGTAAGAAATATGTAGTCAAGAATTTGATCAGCTTAGTCTATTTACTTCTTTTTAGCTCACCATCCTTTTCTGCCATCAGAGGAGTTAAAAAGGTGTTCTTAAGACATTACGTCTGCATCTAACTTGGGAAATTCTAGATTCTAATTCTAGATTAAGGTAACATAAACAAGTTTCATCTCATAGTCGTTCTTGGAGAATTTGATACATGTGAGTGACTCTGCAAATTTAGCCGTAGCAGCACATCACACTTGTCAGATCTATTTGGCCTCAGAACTCATTTCATAAAGAGTTTTTCATACAGCTTGTACTTTAGGAAATGCAGCATTATACCAAAGTGGCCTTTGAATAACTTCTGGTATTCTTTTTTTTTTAATTTCTTTTTATTGTTTTAGATTAATTTGAGGATACAAAGAATTTGCACTTGTTAGGCAGAGTCTCTCCCACAGTTGTGTCCCTTCCCCAGGGCACATGCCGATCACTCCAACATTGTGCCCATTAAGTGGGAGTATACCCCTCAACATCTGGTGTTGTTAGGCTTGAGGAGAGCACGCCCCTCTTCCAGCTCTCTCTTTAGAGAGTGTAAGTATCCCTGCCTTCTCATCTTACCCTACCGATTTCAGACAGAAATGGTTGGCACATCGCTTCCTGAAATCCCCTGTTACGTGCTTCTCTTTGCTATCAGCAGAGAGGTGAGAAATAGAAACGTGTGCTCGCTGCTCCCTGTTTATTTCTGTTCGTGTCCAGGCTCAAAGGCTGCCCCTCTGATCAAGTATATTGAAGAGAAGCGAATACTTGGATGAGCCTGTTGGATTCCGTCCTTGCTCATCTCCCCTCTGGGGAGGTATTTGCTCAGGGGTGAGTGCATGAAGTTGCCTGCAATTTCTGTACTCTACAAGACAAGTTATTTTTTTTTTTTGTCTCCAGCTTATGGAGGAACATGGTATTTGTTGATCCCCCTGGTAATTTCCCGGGCTGTAGGATTCCTGTTCCTCTTGACCTGTTTCCCAGTTGGTGGCCCTGCTGGTGACTCTGGATTTGCTCTCCCGTAGCTTAGATAACATGGCAGCTTAGAAAACACATGGATTTGACACAGGAAAGCTCCATCTCTTTTAAACAGCACACACACACATCATTTCTGGGGTCAGAGAGGGTTTCAGTTCTAATCCCAGTTCCAAGTCTCCAAATTTCAGCTCTACCACTTGCTATCAAGACAAGTTATTACCATCACAGCCTTATCTTTCCTTACTTGGCACATTAATATCATCCGCCACACAGGGCTGTGGAGGGGATTAAATAAGACAGCCTAGTACCTGGCATATAGCAGCGTCACTTAATGTTTGCTATTCTTATGTTACCAGTATTCTTCAATTTCCTTCTTATTCTTTTATGTGTTATATTTATTTTCATTTCCTTTCTCATACACTAACTCTTGAGGCTTGATGGGTTTTGTTTTAAATCTAAGGAGAAATTAGAATAATAATCTATTGATCCTTTTTACAAAGAGCTTGGAATTATCTGGGGAAATCAATCATAAACATAAGAAAAGGTCACCAGCGATGTATTATATGAACTATTTTAATTATGAATAAAAGTAAAAGAAGTGTTCTTAGTAGTTAAAGAAGCTGAGTTTGAGATAAATGCATTAGCACTCAAGTTTACAAGTTTACATAATGAGTGAGTACAGAGAAAAAGGTTTAAGAAAATGGTTTTCATGTATGTATTATTTAGAGAATAATCTAAATAAACCAGCTGAACCAAAAACTTTTTCCATCTAAGGAAACTTTTAGATGGATAGAAATTATTGATGGCCACAAAAAGCATTTGCTTATGTGGGACATATCTGTCAATATAATATTAAAAATTAATATGAGAAAACCTTAAAAATACTACATTGATTAAATAAATAAAAATAAAACCATTACATTCCAATATAAATAGCAATTTTAATGGAAAAAATATTATTTTCCAAAACATTCACTCACAACAAAATGAGAAAGGGCCAAAATATCATGATGGTGACAACACGCAACATGAAATCTGCCCTTTTAACACATTTTTAAATGTAAAGGACAGTATTGTCAACCAGAAGCCCAGAAATCCACAACTTTTTCATCATATACTTCTGAAACTTCTTCCCCATTTTAAAGCAATTCCCTGTCCCAGGCCTGTACCCAGGCCTGGCGACCATCACTTTACTTTTTGCCTCTGTGAACATGACAACTGTAAGTTGTGAATGGAATTGTGTACTCTTTGTCTGTCTATGACTGACTTGTTTCATTTAGCATTATGCCCTTAAGTTTCATCCATATTGTAGTATATAACATTCCATTGCATGTATATACAATTTGTTTTTTTAATGGTGTGAGGGTATTTAAGTTGGGTGTAATGAATGCTGATGCAGTGAATAAGGACTGCAGATAGCCCTTGAGACCGAGATTTCAATTATTTGGGGTAAATCTGTAAAAGTTTTATCACTGGCTCATATGGTAGCTGTGTTTGCTTATTTTTTTTAGGAGGCTTCCTATCATTTTCCATGGCAGTGGCACCATTTTACTTCTCAGAGAACAGTGCATAGGAGTTACAATTTTTCCACGTCCTTGCCAATACCTGTTATTTTACATTTTTTAAAATAATGGCCACTCTAACAGGTGTGAGTTGATATCTCATTATGGTTTTGATTTGTATTTTCATGCAGATTAAACATGTTCTTATGTTCTTTTTGGTCATATATATGTATCCTTGGAGAAAGGTCTATTCTCTTCCTTTACTATCCTTTATTTAATAGTTTTTTTTTTTTTTTTTTTTTTATGAGGGGCTACTGATTTGTAGGGCTTTTAAATATCTAGATTTTAGGTATTAACATCTTATCAGGTATGTGGTTTGCAAATAGTTTATCTCCCTATGTAGGTTGCATTTTCACTCTGTTGATGGTTCTATTTGCTGTTGTTTGTGAAGTTTTTTACTTTGATTCTGTCTCATTCACCTATTTTTGCCCTTGTTGTCTGTGCTTTCGGTGTCAGATTCAAAAACTCATTTCCAAGATCAATGTCATGAAGCTTTCTCCCATGTGTTATTCTAGGAGTTGAGCAATTTCAAGTCTTACATTTATGTCTTAAATCCATTTGGAGTTGATTTTTGTGTAAACAGTAAAGTAAGAGTTTGATTTTATTCTTTTGCCTGTGGATATTTTAGTTTTCCCAACACCAATTATTGAAGAGAATTTTCTTTCTCAGTTGTATTCTGGCATTCTTGTCAAAATCCGTTTGCCTGTAAATGCATTGTCTTATATGGGGATTCTCTTTTTTGTTCCATTGATTTATATGTCTTTCTTGTGCCTTTTCTTTGTGTGTGTATGTTTGTGTTAAATATTTAGGATTTTCTTCATATGAGTTCATGTCATCAGTAAATAGAGATAATTTTACTTTTTCCTTTTCATTTCAGATGTCGTGTCTTTTATTTCTTTTTTGTTGCCTAATTTCCCTAGCTAAAATTTTCAGCATAATGTTGAACAGAAGTGGCAAGATTGGGCATCCCTGCTTTGTTCCTGATCTTAAAAAAAAAAAGCTTTCTTTTTTTGTTTTTTTTTTTTTCACTGTTGCATAGGACTCTAGTTCTAGTGGTGAGCTTATCCCATGTTGGCTTTATTAAGATCAATAATTCCTTTCTATTTCAGTTTATTGCTTTTTGATAAATATTTTACTGTATTTGTAATTTGAAGACTCATCAAAAATATATAGAAATAAGCATCACTTATTTCTCCCTTTGTATTATGAGTGAATAAATAATCATATGTAACATAAAAGACATAATATGTTTAAAGTTTACTTGCTTTGAGAACTTCTAATGTTTTTTAAAATGATGTTAAATAAAAGACTAAATTACTGTGAAGTTTTATTCTATGGAAAATTAACTGAACTTACCAGAAAAAAAAGAAGTTGGCATGTGATTTTACCAAGAAAGGGCTTAAATTTTGTCAAATTCTTTTTCTGTCTTTACTGAGATGATCACGTGATATTTAACCTTTGTTCTGTTAATGTGGTGTATCACTTTGGTAGACTTTTCTATGTTGACCTACAGCTGTATCCTGGTTATGAATTCCACTTGGTCACTGTGCACTATTGTTTAATGTGCTGTTGAATATGGTTTGCTATTGTTTTGTTGAGAGTTTTTGCATATATGTTAATCAAGATATTGATATGTGGACTTCTTTACCTATCAATAAAAAATGTGCAATTTAAATTGCAATCTTACTCTGGCTTTGGTAATTAGCAGGAAAATTGTTGCCTAATAATGGGTATAAAAGTGGTCTCTCTGCTTTAATTTTTTAGAATATTTGAGCAGAACTGCTGTCAATTCTTCTTTACATGTTTGGAACAATCCATCAATGAAGCCATCTGGTCCTGAGCTTTTTTAGTTAAGTGATTATTTGTTACTGTTTCAATCTCATTAGTTATAGATGAGCTCAAATTTTCTATTTCTTCATGATTTAGCCTTGGTAGATTATATGTTTCTTGGAATTTATCCATTTCTTCTAGATTACCAAATCTATTGTTGTTTAATTATTCATAGTAGTATTAGAATTATCTTTATTTCTATGGCATCAGTTGTAATTTCTCCTCTTTCATTTCTGATTTTATTCCTCTTGTTTTTTATAGGTAGTCTAGGTAGATGTTTATTAAATTTATTTTTTCAAGATATTAACTATTTACTTCTTTAAAAATCTCAGAATGTTAGGTGGTGGACATGTTTCAGTTACATAATTTGGTTTTGTATATTGTAAGTCATTGTTATAGATATGCCCTTCACCCGTAAGTGTGCAATGCACCATGCAGTCTACTTGTTGAATGGGAATTTACTCATCCTCTCCACTCACTTCCACCTGCTTATTTATTCAGTTTTACTTTCAAGTACATGTGTCTTATTTGTAGAATGTCATTTTTTTCTTTTGAGTAAATACCTAGTCGTGAGATCACAGGATTAATTTTTAAGTTATTTAAGAAATCTCCGTACTACTTCCATAGAGGCTGAACTAGTTTGCCATCCCACCAGCAGTGTATGAGTGTTCCCTTCTCTCAACATCACCCCAGCATCTATTGCTTTGGGACTTTATGATGTGAGCCATTCTCACTGGGGTTATTATGATGTCTCAAGGTGGTTGTAATTTGCATTTCTCTGATGATTAGCTATGTGAGCATTTCTAAAATGTATTTGTTGGCCATTACCTATCTTCTTTAAATATGGTTCTGCTCATGGCACATGCCCAAATTTTGGAGGGGTTGTTTGATCTCTTTTTGTTGACTTGCTTGAGTTCTTTGTAGATTTTGGTAGTATGCCAGTATCTTATCCCATTCTGTAGGTTGTCTATTTCCTTTGCTTATGGTGTGCTTGGCTATGCAGAAACTTTTTAACTTGGTCAGGTCCCATTTATTATTTATTTTTGTTATTGCTGTGATTGCTTTGGGAATCTTTTTTATAAATTTCTTTCCTAAGCCAATATCTGTACGACTATTTCCTGCATTTTCTTTTAAAATTCTTATAATTAATTGTCTTAGGTTTAAATCTGTTAATCATTTTGAATTAATTTTTGTGAATGGTTTCATGTATGGGTCCTGTTTCAGTTCTTTACTTGTGACTTTACAGTTCTCCTAGCACCATTTATGAATAGAGATTCTGTTCCTCAGTGTATGCTTTAGTTTGCTTTTTCAAAGATCAGATGGAAATATAAAGCTGGTTTCATATCTGGATTCTCTGTTTTGATCCATAGGTCTATGTCTATATTTTTATAACAATACCATGCTGGTTTGTTTTTTAATAATACCATGCTATTTTGATTACTATAACCCTATATTATAGCCTGAAATCTGGTCCATCCTTTTTCTTATTACATATAATTTCATTGGCTATTTGGGGTGTTTCCTGATTCCATACAAAGCATAGAACTATTTTTTTAAGATATGCAAAATATGACTGCTATTTTAATGGAAATTACATCAAATTTGTACATCACTTTCAGTAGTATAAACATTTCATTATCCATGAGCATGACATGTTTTTACATCTGCCTTTATCCTCTGCAATTTCTTTTTTCAGTGTTTTGACATTGAGATGGAAGGACCCCCCCCCCCAACTCATTCTATGTAGCAGATATCCTTACGATACCAAAGGACACAAGAAAAAAAAGAAAACTAAATACCAATATCTCTAATTAGTATACATATAAAAATCCTCAATAAAATCTTAGCAAACAGAATCAAGCACACATAAAAAAACAAACAAACAAAAAAAACCTTTATCACGACCAGACAGGCTTTATCCCTGAGATGCAAGTTTGGTTGGACATGTGCAAATCTATAAATGTAATTCACCACATAAATAGAAGTATAAACAAAGACCATATACTCTTCCGATACAGTGGTTCTTCACCTTCCTATTGCTGCGGCCCTTAAACACACGGCTGTGCATCATAACCGTTGGGTTGAGAACCACTACATCTAATAGATTCAGAAAAAGTACTTGACAAAATAGAGCAGCCTTGTTCAGAAGAACAATTAAGAGAATAGACACACATGAGACATACCCTAAAAATGGTAGAAGCCATTGATGCCAAACCCACAGCTAACATCATATTGAATAGAGAAAAATGGAAAGCTTAGAATGGGAATCAGACAAGGATGCCCATTATTGCCCCTACTATTCAACATCCTAGCCAGAGGGATCAGACAAGACAGGAACACTAAGGGCATCCACTTAGGGAAAGAAGAGATCAAGCTATCGGTCTTTGCTGATGATATCATATGCACATGTTATACCTGGAAAACTCCAAAGAGACTCAACCAAGGGACTCCTGGGACTTACAGCAAATACAGCAATGCCTCGGGTTACAAAAATCCATGGCTTTCACATATAACAACAGTCAAGCTGAAAATTTAATCAAAGACACAATGCACTTTACATTAGCATCAAAGAAAATGAAATTTTTAAAATATTCTCTACATTTATTTGTACTCTAACCTTTCTTATTTCCTCCTTTCTATAGCTTTAAGTCTGTAGTTTGTTCTTTTTTTTTTTCCCTTGGTTTCTTGAGTTGTAAATTAGGTTGATTATTTGAGATCTTTCTTTTTTTTTTCGATGTTATTGAATGCTGCAATATACTTCCCTTTGAGTACTGCTTTTACCACATCTAGTGCATTTTGGTATGTCGTGTTATCATTTTCATTTGTCTCACGATACTTTCTAATTTCCCATTTGATTTCTTCCTTGACCCATTGATTATTCTGGAGTGCATTGTTTAAATTCCATGTATTTGCAAATTTTTCAGCCTCCTTGGCTACTTAATTCTAGTTTCATTTGACGATAGTTAAAAAAGATACTTGGTATGAATTCAACTTCTTAAATTTGTTAAGATGTGTTTTGTGACCTAATGTGATCTATCCTCTATATGGTTCTGTGTGTACTCTAGAAGAATGTGTATGATGTATTCCTCTGTTGTTGGTTGACATGGTCTGTATATGTTTGTAAGGTCCATTTGGTCTATAGTCTGTAAGTATTCTTTTCCCTGATGGCTCTTCTGTCTGAATGGTCTATCCATTAATAAAAGTAGATATTGAAATCTCCTACTGTTACTGTGCCACTGTCCATTTCTCCCTTGAGTTCTGTGAATGTGTCCTTCATATATTTAAGGACTCTAATGTGTGTGTACATGTTTATAATTATTATTTTATCCTGGTAAATTGACCATCTTATCATCATATAATTTCCCTTTTTGTCTTTTGTGACAGTTTTTGACTGATATAAGTATGACTATTTTTTATTTTTTGCATGACATACCTTTTGTTTCCCTTCTTTCACTTTTAACAAATATATACTTAAATCTATAGACTCTCATGTAAACAACACATAACTGTATCTTTTTAAAATCCAATCAGCTACTCTGTCTTTTGATTGAAAAGCTTAATAAATTCACATTTAACATAATTATGAATAAAGAAGGACTTACTGCTGGTTTGTTTATTGTTTTCTGTGTGTCTCTCACTGCTTCAGTCCTTTTTCTCCCTATCGTTTTTATGTTCCATTGATTTTTTTGTAGTGACTTACATTGATTCCATTTTCATTTATTCTGTGTGTATTTTATAGATATTATCTTTGGTGTTCCCTTGAGGCTTGCAATCAAATAACAATTGATCTTCATTCACATACAAAAACTCTCTATTTTTACTTCTTTCCTCCTTTGCTATTTATGTTATTGATATCACAAATTTCATCTTTTGTGTTATGTCTCAATTAGTATATATTTTTTAGTTATGATTATCTATAAAATTACATAGAAGCATATACACTTCTGTCTTTTACTTCTATATTAGAATTTAAAGGATGTATGTACCACCATTACATTATTATAACATTATATTTTTTGTTTTTTTTAGTGAACTTTATACTTTAATGTGTTTTTGTCTTGTTGTTTAGCATCTTCTATTTTCAGTTTGAAGTATTTCCTTTAGCATTTTGTGCAAGGCAGGTAAGATGAACTCCTTCAGCTTTTGTTTGGCTGGATAAATCTTTATCTCTCCTTCATTGTGGAAAAGATAGTTTTTCCAGCTATACTATTATTTTTATTTAATTTTTCTTTTAGCCCTGTGAGTATATCATTCGACTTCCTTTTAGCCTGCAAGGTTTTGCTGGGAAATGTGCTGATAGTCTTAGGAGGATTTATTTTTTTTTTTTTGTATGTGATGAATTGCTTTGTTCTTCCTGCTTTCAAAATTCTCTTTTTCTGTGACGTTTGACAATCTGATTGTAATGCTCAGACGTATACAGTTTAGGTTCATCTTATTATCTTATTTGGGATTCATTAGACTTCTGGAATCTGGATGTCCATTTCTTTTCTTTAGATTTAGACATTGTTTGCTATTATTGAAATAAGAATTAGAAACATTTTTTCTTTCTTTTCTTCTGAGACTTCTAAAATGCATATAGTGGTCCACATAATGGTTTCCCATAAGTTATTTAGACTTTTTTCACTCTTTTTTACTTTTTACTATTTTCTATTAGCTCCTTTGACTATATAAGGAACTGTTATTGATTCTTATTTCTACTTAAACCATTCTGTTGTTAAATTCCTCTAGTGAATTTTTCAGTTCAGTTATTGCATCCTTCAGACCCAAAATTTCTGTGTGGTTCTTTTTTATGTTTTATATGCCATCCATTTGTCAAAATTATTATTTTGATCATGCAAGTTTTCCTTACATAATTGAGAATATTTAAAATGATAATTTTAAATCCTTTGTTAGTAATCTATCCACATTTGTTTCTTTAAGGTTTGTTTTTGGGAAAGTGTTTTGTTCTTTTGAGTTATATTCTCCTGTTTCTTGGTGCTCCTAATAATTTTGTGCTGGTAGCCACACATTTGATAAAACAGACCTTTCCCAGTCTTTACATACTGGATTTATATCACGTAAGACCATCATCTGTTAGTCTAGATAGAGAATCTGGGTGGCTCAAAAACCATTTTCTGTGAATGTATCCTTTTTGGATTTGTGCATAGAGAATCTTAATTAGAGTGATGTTCTTTTTTTTATTATCAAGAGGTGGCAATTCCTAGTTCTCTCTAATGTTTTCCTGATGTATCATTGGTCTTCCAAACAGTAGTAACACGCCAGCCAGCTCTTTTTAATTCTCAGTGACCCCAGGCATCTAGAGTTTCCCAGTTTCCATCAGTGTTAGGAATAGGGCCAGACCAAAAGTGCTCCCTGATTTATCCCTGCTTAAAAGTTAGAATTTTGCACATACAGTCTTGTCTTCTGTTTTATCCCCCTGGGAAAAGCCAACACCTAGGAGTTTCTTCCTAGTTTTGTGGCACTGTGTCTGGAGGAGGGACTATGGCAAGAGGTTGCCGAGCATTTTCTGCTGTCTTTGATGTGGCTATTTTCATTATCGCCTGGGCTACTGGAAGCTCTTAATTGGTTTTTGGATATTTCAGAAAGAGATTTCATCTTTGCATTGTAATTGGTAAAAAGAAAAAAAGAAAAGGGTCTGGGGTTTCCTATTCTACCATCTCCCTGACCTGATATAGTATTGCTTTATATTTTTCTAAATCTCTTTAATGTATGCCTAGATAACACCTAAGTTCCCATTTCTGTCTATGCAACTATTTTTTCTAACCTTATGTTGTTTTAGTAAGTATATGAGGAAAACCAATCTCACACAGATATGGGGTTGTAAAAAAAGGAGTATTTTATTAACCAATTAAGATAGTGGTGGATATATATGTGTGTGAATGTGTATATGTGTGTATACATAAATATATGCATTTCTCTACCAAAACTCAACAAGTAATATTTTCCTAAAGATTAGTGGCAATATGATATCTGAAGTTATATAACCTTTTCATATTTTGCAGTATTAAAGGTACTAATCAATGCCTTACTTTAAACAAGATTTGTATGCATTTATCATGTCACATTATGTATCGATCACTTAGAAAATGTTCTTTTATTGAGTTATGCAGATATTTGAAATCTGGCCCATTATTATATAATATCCAAGATAATTATTCATTAATATTTTCACCAATGAGGTGGCACCTGTGGTTCAGTGGGTGGGGTTTCGAACGCAGCTCTGGGCAAACTGCAACAAAAAAAATAGCCAGGGGTTCTAGCAGGTGCCTGTAGTCACAGCTACTCTGGAGGCTGACACAAGAGAATTGCCTAAGCCCAGGAGTTGGAGGTTACTGTGAGCTGTGACGCTATGGCACTCTACCGAGGGCAATAAAGTGAGACACTTATCTCTAAAAAAAAAAAAAAATTACCAATCATAGCAGAAATGTCTTAACTGCATTGTGGTGAATGTAAGATTTCCAAAATTAAAATTTTCACTTGATTGTTGAATTTTATCATCAGCAACAATTAGTATAAATTACGTTCTTCAAAATTACAGGTTCCCTTAGTCTTCTTTAAGAACATATCTGGGAAATATACAAGTTTGAAAACCCATATTTGATCCTTCAGTCATTTTATCAAATGAAAATAGTGTCCTATGAAAAAGCAGCCAGTTTAGCTTGCAGGTCAATCACACATGGTATTTTTGAGACAGCAATTGTACTTCTCTTTGCCGCAAACATGTCTTGTGTGTACATCCCATTTCATTACACGGAATATTTTAAAAAATTATACTTAA
This sequence comes from Arctocebus calabarensis, assembly GCA_963573935.1. Classification (NCBI taxonomy): domain Eukaryota; kingdom Metazoa; phylum Chordata; class Mammalia; order Primates; family Lorisidae; genus Arctocebus; species Arctocebus calabarensis. Next base: position 25,665 of record CAUYON010202826.1, read on the forward strand.
GCATTGGAATTTAATAAAGTTAATAATTTCTAAAGTACTTCAAGGACATTCTTAAGTGGAAATAATGTTTTTTTCTGAAAGGACATTCCAGGGTGATGCCTATGGCTCAGTGAGTAGGGCACCGGCCCCCTATAGCAAGGGTGGCGGGTTCAAACCTAGTCCCTGCTGAACTGCAACAAAAAAAATATAGTTGGGCAGTGTAGTGGGTGTCTGTGGTTCCAGCTACTCGGGAGGCTGAGGCAAGAGAATCGCCTAAGCCCAGGAGTTGGAGGTTGCAGTGAGCTGTGTGATGCCACGGCACCCTACCAAGGGTGATATAGTGAGACTCTGTCTCTAAAAAAAAAAAAAAAATTAAAAATAAAAAAATAAAAGGACATGCCAATGAAAAATATAATGAATATTAGTATAAATATGTGCTATTGCTTTGATTTGTACTAAGTAGTGGACATTTTTATTAAACACTAATTTTAGATTATTAGCGCATATGTTAACATAGTGAAAATGGAAAATGACATCTTAGCATTATCATGAAACTACTTTTGACATCAGAGAGTCCCTGAAAGTTTCTCTGCATACCACATATTGAAAACTGCTAGCATGAGCTGCTAAACACAGAAGATCACATAACATAAAAGTTTATATACACTTATAATTATCAAAAGCAGTAGTTTTCAACTAGGGGACAGGTTTTCCCCTCAGGGGTATTTTGACAATGTCTGAAGAAATTTTTGGTTGCCATAACTTGGGAGAGAGGCGTTATTGACATCAAAGGATGCTAGTAAACATCCTATAATACACTGGACAATCTCCCCCAACAAATAATTATCCTCAAAGATCAATAGTGCCAAGGAACAGAAAACTCTGGTATCAAGATGGGGGTTAAGGCCAGGAAAATATGGCTGTCTCTCCATAAGCTTGTCTAAGGGCTGAGGCTTCTTCTATCTAGTTTGCTACCATTCCTGAAGGGTTGTTCTTGTGCACAGAATGAATGTTGGCTTCCTGGAATAATATCTACCATGCAAGAGGCATAGAAAATAGTTAGGGAAAAGACACTGGCTCTTAAATAGATTATGTGGCAGTTACATACATCTTTTCCTTTACTTACATTCCATACAGACTTGACCAAATGGCCAGCCTAAGACTTTGTCATGGAGAAAGGGCATCTATTTAAGAGGAGATGCAGAGCGTGGGTTCTGGGGAAACATTGGCAATATCTGCATGGTAGGGAAATGTTTTAAAACCTTTGATTGAATACTCAAAGGAACCAGAATGTCTTTAATCATAGGGCAACTTAGTGAAATTCCTTTTTTCACATAATAAGACCTTTTAAAAATAAATACAAACCAAAAAACACAATTCTTGTATTTTGCAAGCACTAAGTTTATAATGGATTTGCTGTTCACTTTTTGGAGGCAGTTAATTCCATTCTAATAAATAGACTTACCCAAACAAAGAACACGTTCTTTTGGGAGAAGCCGTCTATTTCTACAAAATATAAATCATATAATATCTGACTGGTCTGTCACTTATCTTGCGATTCATTAAAATTGCTGCATATAAAACTTGGAAAAGAAAGAGAAGATATTAACTTACTTTCAAAATCAACAAGGTCTGGATGAAGGCCCCTTGAAAGTCTTATCCCTGTAAGCTAGTAAACATTTACAGCTAATTTGAAATGAGATGCTTAATTACATAATTTCATTCCAATTAAACTGCTAATTAATTGACAGGGCATCTTTGAGTACTTTACACAGTGCAAGTAAAAAGAAGCCACATCTTGAGCCCATTACCTATGACCCTTTGGGAGAGATCAGTAAATAACTATTTAAGAGGCTAGAAACAGAGTTTGTGGAAAAAAAAAAAAAGAAAACAAGATGCAAGCCGTGGAAGATCCAGGCTGAGGACCTTCCCTGGGTCATCCTCCTTCAGTCTTTGTCATCAGGCTTTTTCTCAAGAGAGAGTAATGAAAAAACGCAAAAGAAGCTGTCACTGAGCTTTTAATATCTGCTCAGCCACGTGCTAGGAAGTTGCAAATGAGGCATACGACACTAGGTATCTGTCCACTCTTGGTTTTAGGAAAGAGGGCTGTTTGTGAGTTAGGCAGGTATCGTTGTGATCTCTCCAGTTTCTAACTCAGACAGGTTTTGCTTCTTGTCTTTCCATCTCTGAGCCTTATTCTGGGGACAGATCTTCAGTTTCAGTTAATCCACCCAGAGGGTAATAAAGTCTGTGTTAACAGGGAAAGAAATTCCAATTTGAAATCTATTTTTCATGATAAAATGTATTATCTTACCACTTACACATCTCAGTTTATTGGAATGGAAAGATGTAGGAAGAAACATTGATTCACATCACATGCATGATGTAGTGGTGACTTCACTGGCCTTTACTAGAGAACATATTCCTAGAATGTGTCTTTTTCATCAGTTAATAGAGAAGCAGAAAACTACAGGGCAGACAGACGGGCTGTATAGTTACTAAAGGTTAGTGTTTGCGCAAGGGTCTTTCAAAATCATTTCAAAAAATTCGCAAGGGCTGCGCTATCACATTTTTACATCTTATAACTGCGTTCATTTTCCTAAGAAGAATAAAGTAAGTTCAAGTGCAGATCTATCACTCAACCTAACAATTTCATGTGGCTTATCACTCAGTATCATCACCTAGTCTCTAACATCATGCATCTTTATTTTAAAACTATTCTTGGAACAGATGGGTTTCCTCACAGACATACCAGCTCTGTTCCTTGTGTCTGGTTACCTGTACTGAATAGCAACAGAAATCTATCTAAGTATGTGTGCGTGGATATGGAATTGTTAGGAATCACCTTAGTGAATAACTGACTCAAGAACTTATTGCTTAAAAACAGGATTATCTCTCTGGTAGAAGCCTGCAGAACCCCAAAGAGATTATAACTCAAAGAATTGTTAAAGAAGAGATAATAGCTAATTCTTTTCTTCCACATATCCTCATATTCCTTCTTAAATTCTCACCAAGAAAGAGGAATCCAGGGGGAGTCATGAGAGAAACATCTTTGTTGACTTTGATGAAGTTAATACTTCTTTGGGTCATGGAATTTTGGCCATGCCCAGGAAACATCTGGAATCATCTCAGAAAACTTCTGCCCTGGGAGCGCAGCTGCCAGACACATCCTGCTGGACAGTTCTTATTTTGTCACAGATAGGAGTTACTCAGGCTGTGATCCCTGAGTCCTGAGTTTCACTTCCACAGTGCCTCAGAATTTTAACCTGAACCTAACCAGTTTGCATTGTATGTAGGCACAAATCCATTATATATTACAACTGGAATGCAAGCAGAATGGGTCTTGATGACAATCTAATCCCATCTCCTCATTATACAGATGAAGTGGTTGAAATGCAAGGAAGTCATTAGAAAATATGTGGTTGTGGTGATCATTAAGCCATTTCAATGTTAATCTTGAATGGACTATTTCATCAGAAATTATAGGATTGATCCATATTTGAATAAACATATGTGAACTTAACACAACTATGGACTTTATATCTTGTCCATATAGTAGACTTTCTAGACACATGAGACCCTTTTTTAGAAAATTTGGAAGTGTTAAGACCTTGGAGTCTGGTCTGGTAAAAGTTGTTTCTCTCCACACAGCAGTCAGCTGTAACACAGGGAATTCCTCTTGTTAGGACACTCAGAGCAAATGGTCATTATGTTGCCAAGACTAGGTTTTACCTTCATGGGCATCATATATATCTTACCTGATCATATTTTCTACTGGATCCAAGCCCTCAGGCAACAAAAACTTGGAGATCTTTTGGTAGATACTTACAATTCAGTTTATTTTCATACATCTGTATTTATGTTGTATTTATTATGTTTCAATGCAAAATATAAATTAATGAATAAAATAAGATATTCAGAATGTGTTTTTTATTTATTTTTATTTCAGATTAACATGAGGGTACAAATGTTTAGGTTACATTGTTTTCATCTCTAAGGTTAAGTTCAAGTTGTAGTTGAGCCTGTCACCCAGGGGGCTTGTTGAACCTCCTCACATTCTACCTTAGGTAAGAGCCCACCAATCACCCTCTCTCTTCCTCTCTTCTTCCTCTCTCCACCTCTTCCCTAGAGGATGCTTGTGTTTTTCTTTCCTGTGGGCATGTAGTTATTTATATATTGCTTTCATATTAGTGTTGAGTACATTAGATACTTTGGAGATGTTTTATGAAGAGAATGTATGTCAATTCCATCTGGGTAAATTCAAAACATGAAAAGTCTCCATCTTTTCTTATGGCTGTATAGTACTCAGTGCTATATATATTTAGATAGAGAAGGATTAAACTCAGGATTCTTTATTATCATTTTCCAACCAGAAACTGTGATTATGAAATTTTCTAATGAGTCATGGTTTCCTGGTTTACTTCCTTACTTGTCTTTTTGTGTGTTTGCTAATGTTAGCATTGTTGTCCACCAGGATTCTGAAAAAGTTAACTCTAGTATATACTTAAATTTACTGAAAAGATTTTATTTTATTGTTGACTGTACTTTACTTAGAAGGCATTAGTGAAGTTACATTGGCAGAAATTATTTTGAAAACAGAATACCGTAGAAAAGTCTATTTTAAAATACTATGTTCAGTTTTTTACAAGCAGAGGAATAATCTGGTAAACTAGGTATTTCCATAGTGAAAATGGCAAGTTTAAAATGATTAAATTTTATATAAATAAAATAGTTTAAATTACCTCTTTATGGGAAAATAGATAAGAAATTATTTCAAAATCTTAACTGGGTAGAATTTTTTTATGACCTTTTGCAATTTATCTATTTTTAAATAGATATGTTTTAAGAATATAGATTAAACATTTTTAAACAATAAAGAGAAGATTCCAGAATGATGAAGTAACAGAGCATGAAGTTCAGCGCAGGAGCTTCGGAGTACAGATGCTGACTTGTCATTACAGCTGTGTATCTTGGATAAGACACCTTTGCCTAATTACTTATTTAGGAAAATGAAGATAATAATAATCCCTATCTCCTACTGTTGCTGAGAGGATAGCATTATAATGTCTTTAAAAAGCTTAGCACCTTGTCTGCCTCAAAATGACATTAATATTTACCTTCACATCATCATTAACTTTATCGTCATCTGCTTTTCAAACAGAAGAAAAAATTAAAAATTAGAACATTTCTGTGATAAGATTCAAAAAATTAACACATAAGGGTATAGCCATTAATTTTGAATTCAGATAAATTAATGCATTTTGTTTTAACCATTTTGTGAAATATATGTTGTCTTCCCACATGCAAAGTCGGTAACAATCCTATTTTCTTATGTAATCACCCCAAGTCACCAAATCTCAGTAGGAATAACTGTAAAAACAGCATTTTTCCTTCTATAGGTATCTGACATCATTTATTCATTTTGCCCAAGAATCAAAGGACTGAAAAATTGGGGTGAAAAATTGGAAGTTATTGGTTTGGCTGTTCACAGTCAAGCTTCCCCACTTGCTGTGTGACCTTGAACAAATCAGTTACTCCTCTGTGCCTCTGGGCCAGGGAGAGAGCTTTCAGTTGCAAACTCAAGGAAAAAGAAAAAAGGAAAACTCTTGAGATTGCCCCAACAGGAGCACTAGCAGGCAGAGTACTCCAGGGTTGGTTAGTTCAGTGATTCGAGGCTAATACCTGAGATGTAGGTTTTCTTCCCAGCTTTCTATCCTGTCAGTCTTACTATCTCAGTTGTATTCTGGTCTTTTTTCTTAATGCACATGTTTGCTCTGCAGGACTGGGCATTACTTACAGACATAACAAAGTAGATGAGGGAAGAATATATCTTTCCTGTTGCATCCTTTCGGAGAATCATGTAAGACTGAAAAACTCCTCCTACATCTCCCCACCCTCAGGATCTTTCTGACATGACATTGGTCAGACCAGGACCTCCTGTCACTGTGAGATCAGACTAATCAGGATCTTCCTGAGTTGGAGGTGTTCTCTTCCCTGAAGGCTGGATAATTGAGCAAACTTTTGTTTAGGATTGAATGGACTTGGGTAACAGTGCAAAATATCTGTTGAAGTATAAATTTCTTTAGCTTACAAAATGAGGCAGATCTCAGTTCTATCTGTGTCACTATTTTTTTTTTTTAGGATAGATTAAATAATACTAGCACATGCATTTACAAGCAAATAACTTGTAAGTGACTTTCAAATAAACAGCAGCACTTTCATGATGAGTCTACTCTCACTAGCCAATTATGTTTAAGTACAACTCAAATCTCTCCTTCCATTGCTTATCCAAGACTCAGCCGTGGCTTACCGAGTTTATCCCTTACCCCTTGCCACAGCTCTTACATTGCCAGTTACAGGGCTCTCCATTCCAAATTCATAAAACAGTAAAAGGCACAAACTACATGACCTGTAATCCTTTTCTTTCTTTAACAAGACTGCCAGGAATCATTAATAATGTGGAGCAAAATGCAATATTGGGTAGTATATATACTACTACTAGTATATACCCAATATTGCATGTTGGGTAGTATATATACTACCCAATATTGCAAGATGTTCTATTTGAAGGTGATTCTACAAAGGGCAACTTTGTTTTATGTTGTAAGACTGCGATGTATTCCCTTTATTTCAAATGGGCACAGGAGAACTCAAAGGGCTTACCTTTTAGTATGCATGCAGTCTGGTCTTACCAAACACTGTTTTCAACCCTTGTTCTGGACACTCTGGGGTGAGTTTTTTTTAATGCAAATATGATCCACTAAGAAAGATTGATTTGTCCTCAGGCCTCAGCCAGTGCCCATTTTCTTATGCTCTGGGATTTGTTTCCTAGGTGCCTCTGGCCCTCTAGTTGAGGTTCCTTGCCAATTCTGTTTTAACACATGAATATTTTTCCTTTATTCTCTGTTTGATTTCCCTTTGCATTTATCTGCTTCCATCAATGCAAAATACTGAAAGGTTCAAATTGATTTTCCTTCTCAAAAAATAAAAGGTCTGTTTATTCAAACTTCCCTATTTCCCAAGGAAATATCTCTGATCAATACATGTAAGAATTAACTCCCTCTTACGATTGTCAGTAACTCAAAGCAACCTGTTTACCCACTTGGATTCTTCCCAGCAGAAAATGTTAACAATTGTAATTATCACCATTATGCAGAATATTCAATTGTACAATCAATATAATTGCCAAATGAAAATTATACAATAAATATAATTGCTGCTTTACTCCTGTGCAGTATTTCAGTGGTACTTCACATTTATTTTGTCCTTTAATTAGTAACAGGTGTAATTACAGGCCTGTGCTCAGAGATGAAGCGGAGTAATTCATGGGAGTGGGCACAGGGCACTATTGAGAGGGGGCTGATGTGAGTCATTCTTTGCTGGGATTGTTGGAGGACAACACACACCCCACTTAGTGACTCCAAATAGAGCTGAAGTGTGAATGCATTTGACATGAACCCTAGGTTAAAGATGGCCTGCAGTTAACATGTGACTTTACCATTCCTCCCTCTTGACTGCCGAATCCCGTTATACCTATTCTTTGTCTAGATGAAGTCATTCATTCATTTAGCACAGATTATTTGTCAGATACTATTCTACATGCAGGAGCAATTTAGTGAATAGTAGAAGCATGAAGCTAAAAATCTAGGAGGGAAAAATGGAGCTTATATAAGAAGCAAATCAAGAGATAATAAATTTAGAGTGATTAGTGCTAGAAAGAAAAACTTACTGTAATACCATAATGTCTTTTAATTGGGTGGTCATAGAGACCGCCCTAAGACATAATATTTGACATGAGATTATAGTGAAGAGGCAGGTTGTTCAGGCAGCGATTGTAGCAACTGTGGAGGCCTTTAAGGGGAATAACTTTAGAAGCAAGCTTATAGTATTTGGGGGGAAGAAAAAGAGAGAGAAGAAAAGACTGACTGTAAGATGTTCTGGGAGAGGAATATTAGAAGGGAGTTAGACTTGGAGGGTCTTTACGACATAACAAGGAATTTGATATTTATTCTAAGTGCAACGGGAAGTCAGAGGAGCATTTGCTGCAGGGTAGTGGTATAACTGGATTTATATTTCATAAAGCTTATTCTGGTTGTTGTATAAAAACTAGATGTAGAGGAACAAGAATGAAGAAAACCAGATAGGGAGAAAATTGCCAGAGTCGATGGTTTCAGTGGAGATGGAAGGAAGTGGAGTGGTTAAAAGGTGGAGCAAATCAAAAATCATTTGGGAGGTGGAGTTGCCATAGCCTGCTGATAGAGTTGATGTGAATGGTGAGACAGAGACTGAAATGTTCGGATTTTGGCTCGGAGCTTACTAAGATAAGAAAGTCTAGAACACAAGAATATGGGGAAAGAGGCAAGGGAGGGGAAAGGGGAGTTTTGGGTGAAAGGGGGGTAGTTGGTAGGGCCACACCTATGGTGCATCTTAGAAGGGTACAGGCGAAACTTACTAAATGCAGAATACAAATGTCTTCATACAATAACTAAGAAAATGCCATGAAGGGTATGTTAAAGAGTTTGATGAAAACATTTCAGATTGTATATGAAACCAGCACACTGTACCCCTTGATTGCACTAATGTACGCAGCTATGATTTAATAATAATAAAATAAAATAAAATAAAGTCTAGAAAAACAACAGTCTTTGTAGCAACAGAACAAATATTTTTACATGTGAAATGCTCTTACACATCCGGACAGACTGCTGGAAACACCCTGAAGGGAGTAGTCATTGTTGTAGACACAAATATGAGAAACAATAGCACCGAGGTGGAATAATCCAGGGACCAGGCTGACATAAACTTCAGGGACAGAAGTCAGAAGACAAAAGAAGTCTCAGGATTGAGCTGTGAGTTTTTGTAACACTTAATAGTCCCAGAGAGAGAAATAGCCAGCAAAAAAATTCAAAAAGAGCTGCCAGTGTGGCTGGGGGAAAACTAGGAACCACTTCATCTAAGAGAGTGTGTTTCAAGCAGAGAAACCTTATTGATATGATTTGTGGCTGATAGTGTAAGGTGACAGCAATGATTTGGCAATGTGGAGGCTGCCATTGACTTAGTCAGAACAGTTTTTCTGGAGTTTCTGTGATGTGTGTGGGTTGATGATAAAATGTGAGGTGAGGAAATGCAGGCAGCATGCACAGATGATTTTTGCAGAGTGCAATACAAAGAAGAAGAAGCCCAGCTGTAGGTAGAGGAACACTCGGGTCTAAGAAAGTCTGTTGGATATATTTGTGTGCAGGTATGTGTGAAAGATAAAAAAAAAAAAAAAATGATGCTATAGGGTGGGAGGTAAACTGCTTTGAAACAATGTCCTTGAGTAATTGAGACATGGATCCAGAGTGTAAGTACAGAGGCTGCCTCAGACAGGAACAGAGGTTCTTTTTCCCTTGTGAAGGGAGGGAAGGCGAGAGTGTAGGCAAGGATTCAGGAAGGTCAGTCCATGCCGCCGTGGGAGGACTGTTGCTGCCTCCCCGCAGTTCGTGATCTAAAGGAGAGAGAGGCATCATACACAGCTCACTACATGAGTCAGACAGTGGTCTGAGCAGAAGCAAGGACTGTGGGAGGGCACTGGTGGGAGAAATCAGCCTACTAAAGTTTGACAGAGAAGGTAACATCTGACTTGGGCTTTGAATAATATATATCAGTTTGCTATTATTGGACTTAGACATCAACAAGTTTAAGGGCACTTCCTCTAGAAGGCCCACAGCAAAAGACGTTGTATTAAGAAAGACCAAGGAAGACACAGGTCCATCTCTTGCTCTTAGTATGGCTATCCTTCCCCAAAACTCCATCCCTCTGAACAGAGCAGCTCAGATTCTAAGACAGTTCTTCATAGAAAGGCCCTTAGGAATCACTCTTCCCTGTTTAGATTGATTCCTGGAAACATTGCAGCCACCCTAAATCCACTTCTCTGGCTCAGGGCTCCAAACCCAATTCTTTTGGGTGTCTAGTGTATAGAAATTCAGGTCAGAGTTCTATGGAAGTTCAGAAAGGCAGTGTACAGCTTAAGTATTAAAGGAAATCCAGTCCATCTCAAAAAGATACCATGAGTCTGAGAGTCAGGGTCATTGTCTATGATAGCAAAACCAAGATGAGAGCAATTAACTGGCCCTCCTGGAAAACTTTGGGAGGCAGAAAATTTATTGCTTTTTCTATCTCCAGAAATAAGTGCCTGACCCAGCACCATCACATAGAAATTTCTCAGTGAATGAATGTTTGTTTTACTGTATTTAGGAAATCTGTCCTTTCAGACAATATGAGTCTTCTTTTTTTGAAAGAATATTAATTGTCAAGGAACTTGAAGTGTCCACATGGTCAACTTAGTAGTCTGAGCTTCCATGTCTATGATGTGAAGACTCCAGGGTACTTTCTGTGTGGACTAGGTGTTAGGCACACAACTCTTTCCCCACAAACCTAAAAAAAAAAAAAAATGCTCTCGAAAGAAAGAAAACATAACAATTGGTAATATGTGTAAAGGCATTAGAAGAGTGAACAGAACATAGTATGAAGGTTTTATTGCATAATCTAAGTGATCTGGCATGGACTTCAATTACGTTCTGATTGATGATTTTTACCATAGATCTACACTGTGGATATTGACTCATTTTTTTGTTCTTCCCCCTAAAGGTAATAATATACCTATACTAAAAAGGAAGATATATTATCCTAGATAAACAACACTGGATGATAAAAGGATACATAAAGGACCATGTGGAATGAATCTTAAGATAATGCCCATTGTCTTAAGATAAGTGAGCCCATTCCAGAACTTCAGCAATTCCTGATAAACTCAAGAATCAGCAAAAGGTCTTAAGGTCTTTAAGCTGCTTTAAGCTGGTCTTTTCTTTAAGAAAAATGTATGTCTAATTGTTTATACACCAAATGTGTAATTATTGTAAACCAAACAGAAGTAATACTAAACCCTTCATTGATACAGCTGTTTTGTTTAAATTACTCTTGATGCCTACCTTATTATTCCAAATATTACAGTGATGAAGGTCGATCAAAAGAGAGAATGTTTAATTCCAAATGTGTAAAACATATAGAGTTGAAAATCAATGGAAATTTTGTACACAATAGCTGATGTTACCTTATGAAATACAAAACATGACATGGTTATTCCATTAAAAGTCCCTGTTTCTAATTCCTTAGCTATCACTTCATATTCCTTGAAAATACCAGAAAGAAAATAGTGAAGATACCACTTGAAAAACCACACAGCTTGTCTGTCTGCTTTCATTGTTTTTACAATGCAATATGGAAGAAAAAAATACATATAAACACTATTTTCTTGGGTGGCAGATCAAACAAAGGGCAGATTTTTATCTTTGCAGCAGTGCTTGGTGGAGTGAAACAAAATAAAAGATGGCTTAGAAAAAAAGAGAATAACATTTGTAATTCTTAGCTGTTGTATATGTAAGAGAGTGGAAAAATTCTTGACAGGCAGGTAACGGCACTATAGGATGCTGACTTTTGAGTGGGATATATTTCCAGTAAATGGCTCATTAAAATAAGCAAAACTCCAAATTCTTGTACAGTCAGATTGTATCAACTTATATTAATTGTGGGAAAGGCCTTATGTCTATCTGAGATTTTTTTTTTTAAGTATTGGTTAACTCATTCATTTATTCACTCATTCATTTATCTCCTCTTTGAGCTTGAATTCATAGAACATTAGCTGCATGTAAACCTATAATTCTGACAGTAATGTCCTGAAAATAAGGAAAGACAACTAATAGTGTAGACTAATTTTTTAACTAATTCACGTACTATTTTTTTTTCCTCATTGCTTAGTATGGTGTATAATACCAAGTTTCTCAAAATTAAAGCAACAGTATGAAGCAAATTTGTAATGGCTTCCTGGAACTTTCTCTCCCTGGACCCTAATTCTGATATGTTGGCTGAAGTTCAGCTTAGTTTTTCATGTTCAAACATGTCTTAGGAGCTGATGCACTCAATATCATTCATGGTCTAAATATTGGGTAGGTTAGGAAACCCTTTCAGGTGAAAATTTAAGTAAATAGATAAACTGGTCTGTTAATACACCAATTTGTTTGTGCAAATGTATATTTGAGGCTTTTAAAGTCATTTTCTTAAATAAAAATAGTTTTAGGCAGTTTATGTAAAACCTTTTTTTTTTCCTCATTTGTTTGTTTGCACTTGCATTAACTTGTATATGGTGAGCCAACTTATGGTCATACATTTATTGAATGGAAGCATTGAGTTAGAACTGTTTATAGATAACTTTATAATTAACAAATGGAAGAAAGATAGGCAGAAAGAGGACTAGGATGATGACTGTGTGATGGAATTACTTGACCTTCTTCTTATTTCTCACAAGGAATGAAGAAACAGGGAAGTAGGAAGAGAGACATAGCATAGATCCTCTAACATTATTGAGCAGCTAAGTCTCTGTGTGACCTAACTCTATCTGTACAACAATCTCATGAGGAATTAAGAAGAGAGAAAGTAAGTGACTTGCCCAAAGTTGCACAATGGAATTGAGCTAATTAGTGTTCACAAGCTTTTCTCTTTCCTTGTTATCTGAGTTAAAGCTAAGAACATTTGGGGTGAATGTAGAGTTCAGAGTTGTAACTTGCAGAGAAAAGGGTTGCAATATCCGAATCCTATTTCCACTGAAGGACAAAAAGTGACCTCGATTTCACACTCAACTAAGCCAAGTTCAGTTTTAATTAAACAGAAAAAAACAGCTGAATGGTAGATCTGTGTTCTGGGGTGGAAATATTGGATTTGATGATGTCTAGGCATGATTATAGTTGAAATCCCTGGGGCTAGAGTAGCCTCCATAAAGATTTAGACTCCATGGCTAGATGCAAGTAGGCTAACAAAGAAGATTTTGATAGCACTTTAGCTAAAAGTTCTACACTGCTTTAGAATTGTTTTGATGCCTCTTCAGGGGGTTCATAGTAAGGCATCTAATATCATTCATCTCAAACTGTCCATTCTTTCTCATGGTGTTTTAATTAGTTCTTCAGATCTTCCAGATCTTAACATTAGATGGAAAAATCTGAGTGAAATCTACTAAAGGAGACCAACTAATATCTTAAAAAGTAGTTAATTTTGATGGGAGGCCTTTGAATAGTGGTTATAGCAAGGGCAAACTTTCAAGTAAGACTGGAAAAATTATCTTTTTTTTGTAAGAAACTGGCAAAGGGGATGCCTTTGAAGAAGAAGTAATCATTAAAAAAAGTAATCATAAAAAAAATCATAAAAGTAGTGAGTCAGGATATCTCTAAAAGGTAACTACCATGAAAGGAAAACCATAGAATACTTTTGGTAGATTTTTCCATAAATCTGTGTTATCTTTCCTTAAGGAGATGCAAAGTGTATTTTACCTCCCATAAAGTTGACCTTATTCTGTTTATTCACACATTCAGTGTCTATAACATAAGACTTTATATTCAGGTCTGGTAAGGATTTAGAGGACAGGGGAGATATAGGCCATGATCCATAGGGACATAAAATTTATAAGGGAAGATAACTGATATACACTCATCTCTACAGCAGTAATAAAAGGAAAAGAAAGTCAAGAAACAAATATTTCTTGAAGACCTACAAGGTACCTATCAGATATCTATAGTTGTTTTCGTTTTATAGGAAAAAAACGGAAGTTTGGATGGATTGTGTGACAGCCCAAGTTCACACAGGTATAGATTCAGAGATAAGGCTCCAGTTCATTTCTGTCTCATTCCCAAGCCAGCACTGTATCCACTAGGCCACTTGAATCACATAAGACAGGGATTTGGAAGTATTGGCTGAGGTGTCAACGTTTTGGTACGTGCATTGGAGATAGAAATTTTAGTATATGTTTATTCCAGATTGTCATCTTGTTGGTTAGGGGTCAAACAGAGGGATAAGTGGTTCTACATTGATTTTCCTCTGAAATATTTGGGAAACTGAAAACAAAAAATCCTAAGGGCAAAATTTGCACAAAATTTATCAGCTTATTTTGTGGGAAGATGACTTTTGAGAGAAAAATTTTGAGTATACCCCTTCCCCTCCTTCAGTTGATGAATAGCAGGTTAAACTCAGATTATTTTATATTTTATAAATTCTATTGATATTTGGAAATCATATTTTGTGTGTATTTCTAGATAGATCTAAACTGCTCCTGTTGTCAGGACATCCTGATTTGAATGCATGTATCTCACAGATTGCATCACGATCATATGTCTTAAATGTCAGGGTCTCTGGCCAAGGAGATGTGGATCTTTATTCTCTCATTAAAGACCAATCAGTAGATGAAAAGACATTGTCTTATAAAGGGAATAGTCAAGATGGATCTGAGTAGAAGGAAAATGTGTCGGAAAAATTACTGAATGCTATAAAAGCCCATTACTAAACATCCCTTAGTGCAAAGCTCATTTGTGTACAACAAGCTGTTCACTTTGATTGATGTGAGATCTCCACATAAGGGGGATGTGTTAGATTAGCTGGAGGACAATGGTGAAGACCTGAAGGTGTGGACGTAGAAGGTAAATTAACTGGGAATAATTTGCTTATTTTGAGCAGAGAAAATAATCATTGCAGCTACACTTGAGAAAGACCATCTGAAGTTATATGTAGGATGGATTATAAAGAGTGACGACCAGTCAGAAGACTGCTGAGAAAGTTCAACAGTAGGACTTTAGATTAAATCAGTGGTGATGGGAAAGAAGAACTGGCGTTGGAGCCTAATGAATACTTATTTAAATGAGTACTCCAATTCCACAGAAATGGGCAGCAGATTAGAAGTGGAGGCTAAGAGAGAAGAAAGCATCAAACATGCCTCTGGATACTTGAGCTTGAGAAAGTCAACTTTGTTTGGATCTGCATATAATTAATATTTAAAGATGAAAGTAGCTTACGCTCTTCCACATAGTATTGGCAAGAAATAGTCATCGCTGAAGCTCAGTTTCTGATCTTTTAAAAGGCTTCTCACAGTGGCATCAATTTGCCTGGTGAATTCATCATAAAGGCCAGGCTTAGAAATATAACTTGGTTTGCAAATTAAGAACTTATTCATCTTACAAGGGCGACCTCTCATTAATAAATATAGCAAGACATACACAAAGTCAGAAATCAAAATTGGTAAACTGTAATAGGATAAAATAGTGAATGAGCTAATATGGATAAGTTTGAATGTGCTAATATGGATATGTTTAGCTTCTTTCTCCATTTTAGGCACAGCATCATGGGAAATAAAATCTGAAGAATCAAAAACAGAATTTTCTTTGATGAACAAAATATCAGGACAATAAAAGGTGAATGGATCAAATATTTAACAGCAACCAGGGCCATCCACCAACAGAAATTCTGTATTTAAATCAGAATATTGGCCATGCACGATGGTTCACACCTGTAATCCTAGCACTCTGGGAGGCCAAGCAGGAGTATGGCTTGAGCTCAGGAGTTTGAGACTAGCCTAAGCAAGAGTGAGACCCCATCTCTATTATAAAAAAAAAAAAAAATTAGGTGGATGCTGGACATGAGGGCATGATCCTGTAGTCCCTGAGGCAGGAGTATTACTTGAGCCTAGGACTTTGAGCTTGCTGTGCACTAGGCCAATGCCATGGCATTCCAGCCTGAGGCAACAGAGTGAAACTCTGTCTCAAAAAAAAAAAAAAAAAAAGAATAAAAAATTCAGAATATTTAACGTTCTGTATGCAGTCTATTGCACTAAGTTATGCTGGGAGGACAACTTGACTTTGAACTTATAATTTTGTTTTTGCTTCCTTATTTAACCAACACGTAATCTAATATATTAATATACACAAATAAAAATGCATCCATCTGGTATAGTAAACTCTTTTTGAGGTGAACTATTTTCTAACTTGTTAAAGTATTATTGCATAGCTCTGATATGATTCCCTAAAGTTGACTGAACAATTCAGTTCCAAGGAGAGTGCTGTCTGCTGTCTTTTGGAATCTACCTCACTGTGTAAACCAAGTGTTAACAGGAGCCTTACAGTATCTAAGATATTCACAAGATATATAGATATATGTGTGTGTGTATACATACACACATGCCCATCAAGGCAACTGTTATTAGTTTATAGTAAAGAGTCCTACTACAGCAGGGTACTTTCTTGTACTTATCACAGTTTGAAGAGGGGCTGTTATTCCTCCATGGAAGCTCTTTTTTATTACTTCTCAATTTCTCAACTTGTATGTGCCTTAGGTTAAATACTAGGACTTTGACATATATTCTGAAAGCAGTGGCATGGCCATTTAAGATCCTCCGGTTGTGTAATGCTGACATCATCAACATTGGATCTTCAGGTTGTCGCACTGAAGTGAAGACAGTGTAGACACTTGCACAGAATTTTGTGGTCATTCATGTGAAGAATAGATATTGTTCCCATATGTTTCACCAGCACCTAGTCACCTGGCAATGACATAAGTGAGGTAAAATTTTCTCATGGCCCAGAAAGGTGGAGAAATCATCCAATTTGTTAGCATTCAGTATTATCTATGTCACAAGTGGAGATAGGCAACAGCCTGATGGAAATGTGGGCATCAACTCAGAAGGAAAGATGATATTAAAAAATGAATGAGAGGCTCGGTGCCTGTGGCTCAACGGGCTAGGGTGCCAGCCACGTACGCCTGAGCTGGTGGGTTCGAATCCAGCCCAGATCCACCAAACAACAATGACAGCTGCAACCAAAAAAAAAATGGCCAGGTGTTGTGGCAAGCGCTTGTAATCCCAGCTACTTGGGAGGCAGAGGCAGGAGACTCGCTTGAGCCCAGGAATTGGAGGTTGTTGTGAGCTGTGATGCCATGACACTCTATCCAGGGTGACAGCTTGAGGCTCTGTCTCAAAAAAAAAGAAAAAAAAAAAAGGTGAATGAGAATCTGTGAAGGGACTTAAAACATTATCCCAACTGAACCCCATGACCACTTTAAACCATATAGCTCTACTTCTCAGAGAGATTTCCTTTTACATACAGGTAACATTACCATTCTCCAAATCACCTTCTCTCAAACTTCAATGCCACCCTGGTTCCCCCTCTATCTGTGTTTCAAAAGTACATTAGGACTACTCCAACGGATTTCAGTTCTGTGGTTCTTCTGGGAACTTTTTATCATTTCCACTCCAAGAGAAGCCAGGTCTGATGTGCCTGGTGAAGCTGTCAAAGTAAATGAGAACAATTGGAGAGCTGTCCCCAGACAGCCTAAGACGGATTCTAAGTTTATGTCCATAAATATGAAAAAGGAAGTCGTGAAGAAGATCAAGAAGGCTTGGTAGGAGGTAGATGAATTAGCACAATGTCATCAAGGATGGTACAGGAAGGAAATTTGAGAAGGAAGTGTAGTCAAAAGTGTCCATTTCAAGAAGATGTGAGAGGACGTGTTGGAAAGACCCTTGGACATTCGTAACTATGGTCTTCATCAATATTGGCCTGAGGGGACCAGATATTATTAAGGGTTGCACGGCCACCATGAAGAGGAGGTTTCATTTATGTTTCAGTGCAAAGAGGATTAGCATACCCAACATCTTCCTTCCCAACTTCAACTCCTTGGGATCGTAGTCTACTCACTGTCTTCTTGAAAGATCTTACTTTCATGATGTTCTCCATATTTATCCTTTCAATTCAAGAAATAATTATTTTCTCTGCTCTTTCTACATTTGGATTACAGCTGATTAGTCCCCTCTAATCAGAGTTACTCAACCAAGCTTTCTTTCTTAATGATTTTCCATCCCAATTGCAATGTTCTATCCCAGTTCTTCTCCAAGTCCTTTACGCCTCCATTCCCCACACTTACCAATTCAATGATGCTCTGCTGTCTTCTTTCTGCCTAAGACATCTTTGCTCCTTTGACTCTTTTGTGGATCTGAGACAGTAGAATGCCTCTTTACTGAGAAATATGCTACTACTTACTCTTCTCATCTCTCCAAATGAGAAGGTGAGTAGCCACCTTAATTTCTCCCATTTAATTTGCATCTTCAAATAGTCTCTCCAGTTGTGCTCACTCCTTTATTTTAGGAATTAGAAAAGGGTTAAGAATAGATAATTGAAATCTCTTTGACCTCCTTTGGACAATTCCTTTAGCCTCTTCCCCACCAGAGTCTAACAATTTGCTTTAAAAATGACCATTCTCATTGGTTTAAAAGGCAATTCTTTTCATTTTCCCCTGCTGACTCTCTGCTGGAATAACTAATAAGCTGCCAGGAGGTATGCCTACAGCTGGGAAATGACAAGTAGACCTTGCTCATCTATCAGCAGCATGTTTGGAAGTGACCGTGTTGCAGGAATAGTAGTTTTACCTCTTCCCCCTGTCTCTTCTAATCTCCTCCAAAGCTAGGATTGTTTTATGTGCAGAAAAAAACCATATTTGAGGACTGCTTTCCATTTGACTTTCTTTTTGGGCTGGCTGAAATAATTGCTTGCTTTCTCCTTTCAGGACTTTGCAGATGTGTGCCTTTATTTTGTGACCATCTCAGTGACCTTTGCACCAGATTACATATAAAAATATTTTTTACTACTTTTTATGTCTTATACATTTCTTCTTTATCTTTAAATTCCTTGTTAACTGTATCCCCCAAGTCGAAGAAATAGCACATTTCGAAAACAAATTACATAGCACATTTGCAGTGTTCCCATAGTTAATCTAATTTAAGCCTCACACCAAACTTAAGGCGTGGGTGTTATTACTTACATGAAACAAATAAGGATATTGAGGCAGGGAGAGGCTCAGATCCTTGTCGTTTTCTGTGCCTGTTTTTGGATGCTGAGTCCCTTGCTCCACATTTCTTCTTTAAACATGCTAGAGACACAGTAGTCTTTCCAGATGAGTTGCTGGGCTAAGTGACCTTTCAGGTTGGTTCTAACCTGGATGTCTCTGATTCTTTCTTGATTATAGTGCAATAGTGTTAGACAATCAATGTAATTGTCCTCGCTGAAGGAAAGAATAGCCAAGAAAGTAAATTATTACTTTCAGCAATTATTTTAAATACCTTCTATTTTTATTCATTGGGAAAGAAATCCTAAGATCCTAAAGGAAAAAAAAAATATGTCATTTGTATGTAGAGCTCAATAGTAAAGAGTTTGGGCAAATTACTTCATCTTTCTGTGATTTAGCTCCTTATGCATAATATGGGACAAACAACATACCTATGCAGAGTTTTTGTGAAGTTCAAATCAGTGTACACATGTCCAGTGCTTAGAATAGTACCTAGTACATAGTAAATTCTCAGTAAACACCAGCTGTTGTTGCATTTGGTAAAAATGGCAAAGCTATGCAAGGAAATTGTCACTTTTAAGAATAGTTAGTATCAATTGACATATAGCTTAAAGTTGTTTGTAATATATGACTATTATTTGCAAAACACTTTATACGCACCATCTCCTTTGACCCTAATTATCAGAGCATTATTTATTATCACAATTGAAAAGATGAAGAAACTGAAGCATAAGGATGCTATTTAACTTAAGTATTATTGATAAAAAATAGGCAGGAAAAGCTTAAGCAAGTTTATCTGAGAGGGGCAGCGTATCTAACTAATACTCTAATCCTTTATGGACTTGTAGAATAAGCAGTGATTGAACAAAATTGGAGGCCTTTTAAATGCAACTGGGAATGATATCTCAGAGCTATACCTGGATTTCATTTTTACCGTAATCAAACATTTTATATTACAAACCTTGATAAGCCACTAGAATGATCAGCACTATTATACTGATGAAACTAGAGCCCTGCTTTGAGTATTTACTATGCACACCCTTACTTTCATTCTCCCATTTAAACCTCTCGGCAGAGGCTGGAGTATGTGAGGACTGCCACACCTGTAACCACATGCTCCACCATCTTGCTCTTCATGATGTAGAGAGGAATACACAAGGAAGCATGCAAAGAGCATCTTGTGAAAGAGCTGATACTAAAACATGTTTGTAAATCTTTGTTCTTTGTTCTTCTCAGAATGAATATCAGCAATTTCAGGAAAAATATTTAAAATACATGCTAGGGTAAAAAACTAGAGGAGTATCCATTCCGAATTATTATTTTCAAAAATAAAATCTTTTGGCTTTTAACTAATTTATCACAGAGATAAAGCAATACAGTTTCGTGCCTCATAACAATTTAATAAATATTACTAAAATATGGCAACTGCCACCATGGCTCATTAGCAAGCTGTTTGTGGAATATAAAGTTATCCAGAATTGTTTGGGGGAGTTGGTTTGTCAATGGAATGCACACAGTAATCTCTAAAGAAATTCAGGAACATATGGTCCATGCTCATCAGCTAACCCCAGGGGACTGCACCAGAATCTCTCTTCTCACAACTACATGACATTGAAAGGATAGATCCAGAGAAGATGGGGATGAGGGGAAATGGGTGGAAAAAGGAACATTGATTACTTAAACCGTAAAATCACACTTGGAAGCAAAGCATAAATCAAGAATCACACAGTTAACATCTTCAAGGAATCTGCTGAAATACACGTTGAACGTTGTAGCACTGGAAATTTTTAGAATATAAATTCTGAATCTTGGCATAGAGCTAAAACTAATCATTTCAGCAGGCAGTAAAATGCTGCATGGAGCATGCTACTGACTGACCAACATATTTACCAAAAAATCAAGATTCCTTTGAACATATTTTCAACATTTTATATTCTGGAGTTTACATACATATTAAACCATCTCTCTCAAAAGGAACATGACATATTTTTTAATTTCAAGAGGCATATCTTTTTTCAATTAAATTGATTGAATAGGAAACTGTAGGGTTAACAACCTCTGCTGATGATCACTTGTATAAGTAGAATTATATAGTGTAAAGATTATGTTTACTTAATAATTCATCCCCGATTTCTGTAACTGGGTAATCAGAAAGGTTATTTTTGGTCCAAAACTAGGACCAGTACATTTGAATGACTATGACAGTACAAGATAAGGTGTGATGATGAGTTAGATCCATCCAATGATAGAGAAGGACTTGGCATGTTTTGGGTGCTTTCTTAATATAAATATTATATCCGAAGTAAACTTTTAAGACAGTTCAATAACAGGCTTACAACTTCATTGTTTTGGTTATTTGGAAAAATTTCTATGATTTTATTTGATCAATTTCACACTTACAATCTTTTGCTTTAATTTTACCTAAAATCCTTTCAGTTTCGTATTATGTTGCAAATCTGGATAAGCTGCAGCTCTAACCTTCTCCTCCATGCAAAGTAAATCTTGTATCATTTGATGCATGTAGCTTTATGCATCAAATAATTGCTTATTTCCTAAGCAATGCCATAGATGCAAAAAAGCAAGAACACGCATTTTTAAAAGCTAAAATAATAACTATGTAGTCATTTCAATTAAAATTCATACTAATTCAAGGAGCAGTGGGATCAGGATATATATTGTGCATATATAAAGAATATTTTCCTGAGAAAATAAATGAAATGAGAAATACCAAGGAGAAAGCTAAAATATCTCTGCAACATATTGAGATGAGAGGCTTTGCACAGACAAATTTATAAGAAAACATTAAAATTGCCAAATATAAAGACTTTAAAGATAGTGAGTTAATATTACATTTATTTAGACTTTTGAGGCTTGGCCAGACTCTTCTCAATGAATCTATTTTAAGGTGAAGTCATTAAAGGCTGGCTCCCATCTCACAGATATTATGTGAAGTTGTTTTCTGTGGAAACAGCCTGCCTCATGTGATTACACTGTGAATCTCTCCAGCTAGAAGGTGGCTATGTGACTTGAAATTTAAATATAAAGCAAATTCAATCAGGTGCCAGGGTGCCAGGCTGCTGGACCACCATATTGGAAGGAGGAGGAGGTGAAGGGCAGGGAGTGGAATGGAGAATGGAATGTGTGAAAGGGAAGACTTCAAACTTTGGGGCTAGAAGAGCACGGGGTGCCACAAGAAGCAATGTGTTGGGCTGAATAATTCATGATGCAGTACTAATTTTGACTCTGGAGAAAATTGCTTTCTCACTGTGCCAGAAGCTCAGTAATGAGACCAAAAATCAAACACAAAGCTAAATGCAAGGGAAAAAACACCCTAAGTCAACACCATATCAAATTGACAACCTGTTTAAGGTTGCAAGTATTGTCAAAACATAGGAATAGTCATTTTAAACCTTACTTAAAATTGACTATATTTATGCACATACTGATTTTTGAGTGATAATAGGTAAATATAATTATTTTCAAAAATAGCTCCTTGATATGAATGCAAAGACTTCTAGTAAGGAAATAAACATTGTGTTTCATTGGGACTTGGTAAAAACAAATTGCATATCTTGGTATGGTGTAATAGATCCGTCATCATTTTGTACTTGCACTGTCAAATGGGTGCTAGAAATGACCTTTTGAGCTAATTAACAGTGCTGCCATAAATACGGAACTTGATAAATGTTAATATTTATTGGATTCTTAAAATCCAGATGGTCTTCCATGTCTTCCCATTTCCTTTGGTATATAAAATTAAAGTGAAATACAACCTTAGGCATCCTATCACATGTTCATTTAAATCTTTGCTCCGATAATTAGAAAGAATGATGAATTGTTCCTAAAGAAAAGACCCTGATTGACTTTTGTGCCATTAGCCAAGCTTTGGATTTCTACTCGGATATAACAGTATTTAGAATTTGGTCCTAGATTTCCTTTACTTCAAGAAGAGTTCAAACAGCTCTTCATCAGACAAGTGTAGGAAGAAAAGAGAATGAAGATGTTTGAGGTGCAGTCTTTCTTCCTTTCTCTTATTTTGTTTGTTTGGTTTCCGAGAGAAAATTCAGATGTAGCTTCAGGGACCAGAGAGACATTCGTGGCAGAGAAATGCAATCCCATACAGGCTGAATAAGCATACGCAGGACTTACTCTCAGAGAGCCAAGAGAGTCTCCCAGGACTGAGTTGGATTTACAGAATTCACCTCTGACAAAGATGAGGGTATTTCCGTAGCGATTTGCACTATTGTAAGGGGCTGAAGAGACACGGTAAGCTGGAAATGGCAGTTAAAATCTAGGGGACCATGAGCAATTCAAGGTACAATGCAACTGAGTGTGCATTGGTTTCCACTTAACATGACATAGCATTTCATTTTGCTTCACTTAACGTACCTATTGGAGGTGGGGCTATAGGCTGGCTGCACGGGGGATATTTTGGAGGTAATGTTACACACACTCCCTTTGATGTGCAGTGTGCTGTGCCTACCACTGACTGGGTCACTATGGGACAGGTGGCTGTGGAGACCGAAGATATGGGTTTAGTTCTGGGACCTCCACTTACTAGGTCTTTGACCTTGGGTAAATCATTTCAATATGCTTAGCTTCCATTTCCTCATAAGTGAAATGATCATTTTACTAGTAGTTTGAACCATATAAAAAGGCTGATATTTGAACTGACCTATGAAAACAACAATTTCACACGGCTCCATCTACCAAATGCTCCTGAGATTTGTTCTGAGGATCAAAGAGAAGCTCACTGTACATCAACATTTGCCTGATACCTGTGTCCTTTTCCTGCCCTAGTTACATCATCTACTGAACATTTTGTGGTGACTCAATGAGATAAGATTTGAAAAGCAAATAGTAGCACTTCGTAAAAGTCAGTTTCCTCTGCTTTCACTCCAAGCACTTTAATTTCAGCCACTGTTTTAAACGTAACACTTTCATAGTGTTTTACAACTTAGAAAGCATTTTCACATAAATTATTTGATTTTTATAACTCAATGATAAAAAAAAAATGGAGATTCCAAAGAAGTTGTCTCACAAGCTGCATTATCTGGACAGCTAATGGAATCTTGCACATTTCTCTGTATGGTATATGGTCATTGCCAATGTCTTGGAATTAATAAAACATTTACCCTGGAAAACAAGTGGGCATTTGGATCTGCCTAGTTCACCAATCAGCAAGAATTAGATCAGTGGTCTTCAAATGTTTTGACATACAATCATATATGTACATAAAACATCCAAGTATATGTGGTTCTCTTCATCTATACATTATACATGACAGAATTGACATCTTTATATATTATAAAACTACATCAATTTTGAAACTTTTTAAAAATATTTAAAAATATATATACTGTAAGTCCTAATTGCTCCCCCTATATCCCAAAATATTGCACAGTTATAGCTGTTCACATGAAGATATCATTAACACAGATTGGTGGATGTCTGTGGGCTCCATCGCCCAGGTCCCACTCCCAGAAAGAAGAAACTTTGGTATTTGTGATCAGGTCACACCAGCTTCTGAACTTTATGAAGTTAGATCATGAACATGAAGCTCACAGGGCGGGTACAGGTAGGGCAATGGTGCAAAGAGCCTTCCTTGAAGTCAGAGTTCTTACCATTCAACACTGTGACCTCGCATAAGGGACACACTGTCTCAACCTCAATTTCCTCAATATAGAATTAGATTGGGAATAAGAATGAATAAAATACAGGTTGAGCACCCCTAAAATGAAAACTTGAAATCTGAAATGCTTCAAAATCTGAAACTCTGAAACATGCTGTCACAAGTGGAAAATTCCACATCTGACCTCATGAAATTTTGTTTCATGTACAAAGTTTTAAAAAATATTTACAAAATCATCTGGAATATAAAAATATAGCATATGAAACATAGAAGAAGTTCATGTTTCGACTCAGGCCCTATCTCTAAGATATCTCATTTTATGTGTATATTATTATGTATATGCAAATACTTCAAAATCTGAAAAAAAATTCTTCTTAAGCACCTCTGGTCTTAAGCAACTATTTTTAGTTATTAATATATTCAATCCATAGCCAAGCATTGTGGCAGGTGCCTGTAGTCCCAGCTACACAGGAAGCTGAGGCAAAAGAATCGCTTAAGCCCAAGAGTTTGAGGTTGCTGTGATCTGTGACACTACGGCACTCCACTGAAGGTGACATAGTGAGACTCTGTCTCAAAAAAAAAAAAAAAAAATATATATATATATATATATTCAATCCATATTATATTGAAAGCATTTCCTAATCTATAACATACAAAGTATTTTACTGCATTTATGTACATTGTCTATCCCACTAGGCAAACAATACGGGTTTGGTGAGAAAAAGAGTCAAAGTATTAATTAATGAAAGAACATATTACCTTTCTATTTCACTTTGTTTTCAGAAACAAAAAAGAACAACAAATTTATTTTCAGAGCAATGTTTTTGTTGTTGTTGTTGTTGCTTTGTTTTGTTTTCATTTCAAACAATGAGAATCTGGAGGTAAGCAGCACCAGTGTTGGCTAATTAAGCTGCTCAAAGCCATTGAGAAAGGCCCCGGTGCTTTCCTCTTCCCGCTGAGCCTCGTGGAGCCAGTGGACTTTTCTCTTTGTCAGGATCTATTCAGTTTCCAAGATGCTGGCACAGTTCCAAGAAGCTGTGGCGGTGGCAATACCCAGAGACATTGAAAAGAGCAGATTCTATTCTTTACAAATATTTTTCTTTCTTTTGTTTTTTTTCTAAGAGGCCAAGCATTCATCCAGGCTCCCTTCTTAGGCTCTGTAGCTGGTATTATGTAACAGCCCATTCTTTCATCAGTCCGGGACAAGAGCAATGATGCTAATAGGATTTGTTTAGCTTATTTGATATTCATGTCTCACAGTTGAAGAAGAGGCCAAGCTTCCCCTGAAACCCAAGGGTTTTTATAATCAAGAAGGAAGAGTATCTGTGGCCATTAGGTCAGCAGCCAGTAGGTGGTGCTTCATTAGCCTGTCCTGGGCTGACACTACTGGATAGGTGGTCCCCTCTCCTGCTGTGGGAGGACCACCCAATGTGGTGAGCAAGGCAGATGTTTGATCTATTCCATGACATATTTTGCATGTTCATTTTTGTTTTTATTTTTGACAGAGACCTTCATTTAGCAATGACTTCTTCACATATGTCTTCAGATGCTAGTCCAAAAAAGTAGGAGCAGGGAAATAAAAATGTAGACTTTCTGCAGGTAGAGCGTCATTAATCTCACTTATCTTACGATGTTAGTTCAGACTTGCTCATCTTCCCCTCCGCCCACCGCCATGGCAAATGTCAGTTAAGCACTTTTATCTAAAGAAGTCCCTTACTAATGTGAAGTTAATTAAGAACCCATGTTTCCAATACTTATCACAACGGTGAGTAGAACTTAATTTTTTCAAATCCAGTGAAATTTCATTAAGCAAAAACCTTTTACCTCTTGTAATAAGACTTGAAGAATTATGAGAAATAATTTGCTATATTTCTGGGATAGATGCATTTAATAATTGGCCAGATGAGCAAAAATGGCTATAAATCAAGTTTGAATACAGAATTTCTCAGATGATAGCAAATAGGACAGTATATTTTATAGGTAACATTTTGACTTTAGATCGTTTAAAACATTCAGAATTCATTCTTCTAGTTTCATTTCACTTCTTGCTTTTTATGTTCAGTATCCTCTGAAACTTTGTATGCTAGAGGTTTCTCCTCTACCTACCCCCTTTTCATCTCCAATTTGGAATCTATTTATTTTTCGTCAGTAATGATTAATGCTACAAGTCTCATTAATATGAGTGGTATGTAATTCTGGGTGCATGTTTATGTGTATGCATATGAAATTTAAGATGGTTTTCTGCAGAGTCATCTACTATTACTATTTCATCAAACCAAACTTGTCATCAAACCATTACCATGACAAGCCAAAGTGTTCTGAATAAATTATGTCATCTATGGGTTAAGTAGGTATTTGTTTTTCAATATTATACATACCAACCCTATGTCAGACACATTTCTAACACCACCACCAACATCTAACTTATACTTGAGACTCTAAAACTCTGTTTTACATGATTAAAAATGTGATACTTTCTAATATTCTGTGTGCCTAATTTTTTTAGGCAACAGGTATTTGTACTTTTAAGATATCTTAGTATTTATATTTAGCACTTTTAAAAATTAAAATAATTTCTTATTAAGGTGCACTGATTCCTATAATCTGACTTTGTATGTGGCCTATCAGAAATAATCTATGCATATTTTGCAGTATTTTGTGTTTCTGACACAAGGCCAAATGATTTTCTTTAGAACCAAGGAAAAGGATTACTTAGAAAGTATTGGAAATCAAAATCAATGGTCTTGTAATTTTTTATCAACTCTGGAGCATCCTCTGAAAGATCAGTAGTATATAGAAAAGATAGTAGAAATTAGCAAATATATCTTTGTGATGAGATGGATGTTTTATGATAGATCTTCATATATTTTTTGTAAATCTTATGTTTACTTCAAACTGTAGCTACGGAATATGTAATCTGTTTATAGTTATGCTGAAAACAATAATCTCCAGTATATCTTTCTAAACTGAATATTTTTAAATGTTTTTTGTCGGGATCATTTTTGGGGGAAATCACATGTTATTTTTCAGTTTAATTATTATAAATATAGAGAGCAAAATGCATTTGTTTTTTACTAGAAAATAATGTGAAACCCAGATTTCAGCAGATTTTCTGCTCCAGTATACTATTTAGTGTAAAACGATCTTATACTGTGCTTCTACAGAACACTCATCCTGAGCAAATCTAGACAAAGGACATTCTGCTGCTTATCTTGAATTAAGACAATTGTTACACAATTCAAAGAAAGAAGTTAATAGGCATTGTTTTTTTTTTTTCAGTTAAAACATATTTTGTGTAACATTTTCTATCCTGACAACGTTCATCTGCCAGAAATGTCTGGAATAGAACAAAAGTAAAACTCACAAGCAGGAGTTTTCACTCTGGGTGACACAGTTTGGGTGAGGACGCCTGCAGGGGTTATTACCTCCGTGACATACGTACAGTTGCCGTGTCTGTGGCGGTCCCAAAAACGGTGATGAAGAGGGTGGACTCTGCATCCTGACTGCCTGGTCTTTATCACTCTTGCCCAAACCTTAGCTCAGATGTTCCAGTGTGGGAATCCCCAGATCTTCAATATCAGGAACACGTGGAAACTTGCTAGAAATTCATATTCTCAGATTCCACTCCAGAACTACTAAATCAGATACCCTGGGGGGTGAGGCCCAGAATCTGTGCTTTAATGTGCTCTTGCGATGATTCTAATGCTGTCTAAAGCTTGGAAACAACTGTCCTAGCTCCTGACCTGGGCACATTGCTTAACTTCTTTGAGCCTATCTTTTCCCAGCTGTAGAATGTCAAATATAACAGTATTCATCTTGTTGTATTGTTGTGATGCATTCAAGAAAATCATGTGAAGTGGATTCTACACAAGTGCCTGATGGAGTGGAAGCAGCACCCACATCTGCATGCTCCACATCTGAGCACATCTGAAGACCAGCCTCTGCAATCACACCTCCTCCTCCTGTAGTGGCAGAAACTACGGTTGCAGATGGATGAGAATAACAAACCCTTTAAACAGTGAAATGTTATGAAAGTCTTATTCTATTACATCTTTCCTCAAGCTTTTGCTTAAATGGTCTATATCATTTTACTTTCTAAATGAAATTCATCTTTAGTCCACTACAAATTCACTTCTCTCTCCTAACCCCACCCTCATTTTCTACTTTTCCCATTTTATTTTTGGCATGAATATTTTCTAGAGCAATTTTTTTTCTGATATACAGTAATGTTATATAATCTCAAATACCCAAAGAAAATACACTTTTGGAAAGATTGATCAGCAAAAACAAAAGAATATGAATGAGTGGATTCTATGTTTAATCAACAGGTGAGATTATCACCTCTTCTCCGCCATGCCAATAGGAAGACTGGTATAATTCATTTATTAAGAAGAATAACATAATTAATATCATTTTATGTAAGGATGTAGATTGTGTCTCCTATGATTTAACAGCATATAATTGAATAGTGAAGTCTTTCTGATATGTTTTCTAATTTATTTTTTTTCACGAATGGCATGAAAATTCTCCGCAAAGATTTAGTCCAAGTTTGGAATGTAGTGCTAGTGTTTAAAATGTGTTTGTTACCCAATAAGCAAGATGTTTTAATCTTAGAGACATTGGTAGGAGATTGAGGTTCAGTTCTGTTAGTCATAGAGAACACCACATCTACAGGATAATCCCTTTTTTATCACCTTTATTATTAAATCATAGCTGTGTACAATAGTGCAATCAAGGGGTACAATGTGCTGGTTTCATATACAATCTGAACTATTTTCATCAAACTGATTAACATAGCCTTCCTGGCATTTTCTCAGTTATTATATGAAGACATT
>CAUYON010202827.1:0-32632 GCA_963573935.1 Arctocebus calabarensis
TAGGCCGTGCACCTGTCTTCTTCAGAGAAGTTTCTCTTCAAATCCCTTGCCCACCCTGAGATGGGATCACTTTGTCTCTTCTTGCTAATATGTTTGCATTCTCTGGGGATTCTGGTTATTAAACCTTTGTTGGAGACATGACCTGCAAATATCTTCTCCCCTTCTGAGGGCTGTCTGCTTGCTTTACTTACTGTGTTCTTGGCTGTGCAGAAGCTTTTTAGTTTGAACAGGTCCCAGTAATGTATTTTTGGTGTTGCTTCCATTGCCTGCATGGTCCTCCTCACAAAATATTTGCCCAGGCTGATTTCTTCAAGTGTTTTCCCTACACTTTCTTATAGAATTTTTATAGTTTCATGTCTTAAGTTTAAATCTTTAATCCAATGACAGTCTACCTTAGTTAATATTGAGAGGTGTGGGTCCAGTTTCAGTCTTCTACAGGTCAGCCAGTTCACCATTTGTCAAATAGGGAATCTTTTCTTCACTGAATGTTTTTAATTGGCTTGTCAAAGATCAAATAACGATAATTAGCTGGGTTCATTTCTTGGTTCTCTATTCTGTTCCATACATCTACCTCTCTGTTTTTGTGCCATTACCATGCTGTTTTTTTATCACTATCAATTTATAGTATAGTCTGAGGTCTGGTAGCGTGATTCCTCCTGCTTTGTTTTTATTTCTGAGTAATGTCTTGGCTATTTGAAGTTTTTTCTGATTCCATATAAAATGAAGTATTTTTTTGAGATTTTCAAAGTAGGACAGTGAAGCTTTAATAGGGATTTGCATTAAAATTGTGTATTGCTTTGGGTAATATGGATATTTTAACAATGTTGATTCTTCTCAGCCATGAGCATGGTATGTTTTTACCTCTATTAATAATCTTCATTTTATTCTTTTTAAAAGCTTCACACATTCCATTATGTGGAGTTTTTATAATCTATTTAATTGGATCCCTAATCGTGAACATTTGGATTATGTTCAATTTTTTTTTCTTTTTTTTTTTTTTTATAGTTTTAGCCGGGGCCAGGTTTGATCCTGCCACCTCCAGCATATGAGGCCAGCACCTTACTCTGTTGAGCCACAGGCACCGCCCTCAAATTTTTAAGGAAGGTAATATGATTATACATATATCTGTGATTACTTGGGGAAATATTTCTGCAGGATAAATTTCTAGAAGAGAAATTACTAGGATAAAATACTGTATCAAAGAATTCATTGAAATGAATTCATTTTTCATGAATGTATGAAAAACTATGTTTTCCTGTTGTCCTACCTAATATAGTACACTTATAATCCTTTTTGGTCTTTGCTAGTCTAAATGAAATTTATTTATTTTTACTTCAGTGAGTTTGAGTATCTTTTTAAAATTATATCTAATGGCTGTCTATGCTACTTCTTTTGTGAATTCTGTGTTCATATTCTTTGTATATTTTCTATAGTGGTGTTTTCCTTTATCTCACAGATTGGTGACAGAATTTTAACACATGGGTTGCCATTGGAATTTGTCTCCTTTTGTCATTTGTCTTTTATCTGGCTTGTATAGTAATTTAGTTCATTTGTTCCTTCATGGTTTTTGTTTATCTGATGTGTTTTGCAA
Organism: Arctocebus calabarensis; assembly: GCA_963573935.1. NCBI lineage: Eukaryota > Metazoa > Chordata > Mammalia > Primates > Lorisidae > Arctocebus > Arctocebus calabarensis. The sequence goes on from CAUYON010202827.1 coordinate 1,592, forward strand.
GGAGCTCCCTACAGAAAATTTATTTTCTCCTTGTATGGTTATGACTCTTATCATTATTAAAGCAGTAATCAATCTAGAGGTATTATAGGATATGATTATGATGTAAGAACATAGTTTCATTTCTTCCCAATTGAATAGCCAAATTTCATGGCCCATTTATTAATATGTCTTTTCACCACTTTCATGAAATATCACTTTTATTACATAGTAAATACCATATAAACCAAGGTGTATTTTCATTATAAATGGCTCATTGATCTATTTGTATTATTGTGAAAGAGTCATACAATGCAGGTAAGCTCATTTCCTCCTGTCTCATCTCTAGTGGCAACTGTAGGTATAGGTTTATTGTCTATCCTTTCAACCTCTTGCATCCTCTCCCTAGGGATTAGTGCCTCACTGTGCTTACTGCGAGTGGCACTCTGATCTACACAGCCATGGCACTGCTACACTGTTCCAACCTGCAGGCTGCAGCCTTGCCAGGGGGGATGCATGGGGCATACACAAGGGCTAACTATTCCGGATGCTCTTACTAAAGTACCCAAACCAATCACCCTACCCAGTACTCTCAACACCCTGTTCTTACTGCATCTGTCAACCCGGAGCATAAAGTACATTTTTTATAAAAAATTTTCCTTCATGTATTCTGACCATACATTTCTTTTTCAATTTTGTTTGTTTTCCTTCTTTAAGTTATTCAACATACTTTTTTGTCTACAGAAGATTTTTCTTTTTTTTGTCTTCAAGAAGGTTCTAGATTTACTCATTTACTGTATGTTGATAGGGCAAAGGATTTGGGATGGCGGCAGAAACCTATAGCATGTCACTGTGCTTTCTACTTTTGTAGGGGATTTTGTGATCTTATAAAGACTAATTTTTATAACTATTTTGTGTATTGACTATATAGCTCTCCATAGATTTTAAAAATAATCTCTTAATTGAGTTATGAAAATCATAACTTTATATTTGTCCTTTGCGGCTGTCAGTTGAGGTCCCAGTCATCTCTTATCCCAATATTCCCAGACAGATGAACAACCCCCCCCAACCAGCCTCACAAAACCAGACTTGAAAACTCCACTGTCCCCCAACCCTAGACAGAAACTGCCCTGCCCCCTGCCTGACCCATTGACTCAGCAACCTGAGGATTGCCAGGCCACCAGGTCCTCAGTTGTCCATCCACACCTCCCCACCTCCACCCTCCTCAGAATCTTTTATAACTTTACTTTTCTACTTGATCGATACAACCTGAGAGAGATGTTATATTAAAAGGAATAATACCACCCCCAAAGATATCCATGTCCTTATCCTCAGAACCGTGCATGTTATGTGGCAAAGGGGAATTAAGGATGCCAATCAGATGATCTTAAAACAGGAAATTATCCCAGATTATTCACATGGGCCCAAAGTCTACACTCTCATTACTCCCTCTACATTTGGCATTTTTGTCTTCGGCATTAATTTATTGATTATAGCGTTGTTCTTCTTTTTAGTATCACTTTAGTGATTGCTCTAGAAATTACAACTCATATATCAATTTCTAAATTTACCACTTCTCGGTTACTATTAAAATTTTAGCACACTAGGTCATTTACCTCTTTCCTGCCTTTTATATTATGGTCGTTATGCATTTAGTTCTACACATAGAACTTTGTCTAATTAAGTTCTATTTGTAGTTATCCATATAATGACCCATTCAGTAGTCATCATTCCCTCTCAATTACCTTGTTTTATAATTAGATCACTTTACTTTTGGCTATAGAACTGCCTTCAGCATTTCAGTATAGACCCCCTAGCAATAAAGTGTGTCAGTTTTGCTTTTCTGTTTACTTTTTTGCTTCTTTTTGTTTTTGTTGTTTGTTTTAAAATGTCATTTTTTTGCTTTTAGTTTTTAGGATTGTTTTTTACAGGTTGGCTTTTACTTTCTTTCGGTACTTCAAAGACCACATTCCATTGTCTTTTCTTTTATTGTTCCTATTAAGAAGTTGGCTGCCAGCATTATTGTTGCTCTTTTGTAGACAATTTCTTTTTTCTTCTCACAGATTTTAACATCTCTGATCTAGTTGATTATTTTCATTCTGAGTTGCTAGTTGTGGTTTTCTCTTGAAAACCCTCTGCTTGGGTTGTTGAGCTTCGTGATCTATGGGCTAATTGTATTAGATCCACTTAGAAAACTCCTAGCCATTATCTTTGAATATAGCTTCTGTCCTATTTCTTTCTCCTTGCCTTCTGAAACTGTAATTTTATAAAGAAGACCTCTTCTGCTTGTCCCATACATCTCTTACATTTAGTTATGCTTTCCGCCTACTCTTTTATTTTCCACCTTTTATTTTTTTCACTGCTTTATTTCCACTTTACATATCTTGTATTCAGCAATGTCCAATCTACTGTACAACTCATACATTGAGCTTTACTTTTAAATTTGAAATAATTTCCTTTGTGATAATTTAGAATTTACACAAAAGATGCAAGAACCCCTAAACTCATTCAGATTCCCAAGCTAATTAGTTTCATATTTATTTGCTCTATCTTTCTTTCTATAGACGGGTAGATTGGTATAGACATGGAAAGATAGATGTGTGTATATTCAAGTATATGATAGATTTTTTTGGTGAACATCTTGAGAGTAAGGTGTAGTCCTTATGCCCTGTCACCTTAAAGTATCCCAAGTTTTATTCTCCTAAAGATATTCTTCCACACAGTAATCACCAAACCTTTCACATCAGAAAATGGACATTGATAAGCACTGCTATATAAACTATATAGCCCAGTACTATCCACTCCATATTCCTTATTTAAACCTTGTCAATAGTCCCAACAATGCCTAATTTTTCCTTTTGATTCAAGAGTCAGTCCAGAATCACATTATATTTAATTGTCACTTCTCTTCATTCTTCTCAGTCTCTAGCATATCCTCAGACTTTTCCTGTTTTCAGGGCTTCGCAGCTTTTCTACTGTCTTTTCATTTTGTTGAATTGTCCTCAAGTTGGGATTCCTATTTTTCACGGAGTTGTAACCTGTTATTAACATTTATTGTTATGTTCAAATTTCCCCACACTTGGTTAGTTGAATTATTTTAAAACTAGTTTCTATGTAATGTCAACATCCTGCCTTCATTCTTTCAATTTTCCTTTACTTTTTGTAACAAAATAATGTTCTAGATTCATCTTGAAATTTCCCTACCATAGTCAGCTATTTCTACCAAGCGTCCTTGTTTTTGATGGAAGGCAGTATATAGACATGGATGCATGCCCATTATGCTAATTGCTACCAGAATGTCATCGCACCACGGCTCTCTCCACAGATAGAATTTTGAAATATATGCAAATATTGTATATTTCTCTATATGACATACAACAGCAGCTCTGATGGCCATTCCAGAAAGACAGTTCCAAAATTGTTTTGAAGAATGGACTAGGCAGTTTTTCCAGGAAGAATTCACAAATTTAATTGTCAGATCTTGTATGCACACGTACATGCCCACATGCACCTACAGTTATCTGTTTACCTATGTACCATGACAATAACAGTGAGGTCATAATGATATTCAATTTTAATCCAATACTTTAGGATTTTTTTTCTTTTGCCCTTTCCATATTTGTAAATCTCTTCTCTCATACTGAGAAATTTGGTTTCCATTATCTTTAATACAGATATTTACTTGATCAATACTCCCTTATATAATCAATTTCCTGAAAATGCTAGGAGTTATCATGGTCAACTCATCACTTTTGCCTTTATCTTCATGCAAGTTGTCACCTCTGAAATCTTCTCCCCACTAAATACTTGACTCTTTGATATGACACTGCATTTATATTCCTGTCCCCCTACTTTGGCCTCCATACATTTTACTGACAGGAGACTACCCCTACCCTCTCCTTCATTTTTCTGGAGCTCCTTCTACTGGGCATATAGCAGCTTCCCCATGTACTTCCCTACGCATACTTCCTTGGACACCAGCCACACTACCATCTCCACGTGGGTCTCGCATGTGGCTTCCTGTGGGCCATCATCTTTATGCCTCTCTCTCCTTTCTTGGCTATTGGATATGCTGCTATCTTCCTTAACCCTTTCCACTGCTGTCTCCTCCACACATTAATTCCTTAAGTTCTGATATTGTGCATTTCAGATTTAGAATGGCCAATTATATCTTTTTTATAGATTCCCTTTACTGAAAATTCTCATTCTTTCATCTGTTTGGTTTCGACTTTTTTTTCTTGAACATACAAATAAAAGTATTTGTAAGGCCTCGTTTGCAAATTATGTGTGTAATATCTTGATCATCTATAACTCTGTTTCTATTGTTTTTCTCTTGATTATTTGAACAATGAATTAGATCTTCCATGTCTAGTACTTTTATAAATGCTATACATTATGTATAATAAAATCATAGAGGGTCAGATAATGTTGTGTTTTACCTACAAGGGTTTTCTTTTTCTTATGTTAGGCAGGTAGGATGGCAGTTGATCACTTCAGTTCAATCTGGGATCAATCTGAACCAGAATCTGGTTTCAGTTTTGGTTAGTGAATAGTGTAGCTCTCCAGGGTTTTCATGTGAGAGGTCAGCCTTTGTCACTCAACCCTAACAGCAAGTTTTCTGCTTAGCATCTTTTTTTCCCAGGCAGCTTAAAATTTAACACTGGAGATGATGTATTTGGGACACTATCTTGTTTTCTTCTGTGAATATCACAATCTCTGCAGTTGCTTCTGTGTGGGATGCCCTGTAGCATTGCTCAGAATCTGTAAATATTCCCATCTAACAACTCCTTGTAGATTGGCAATGCCAATTCTCTACTATGTCTTGTGCTTTTCTATCTTGCCTATGTTCAATGAGTCAATGAAACTACGCTAGGACTGCTTAATGCTTTGTTAGTTTCATTTATTCCCCTTGGCTGCAGCCCACTGCCTGGACTCAGTCTGCTCCATAGCTTATACTCCACATTGACAATTTTTCCCTCTTAGGACTTCATCAGGTCACCCCTGAAAAGCCACTACTCTGGAATTTCAATCTGCTTCATTCTTATTTTTAAAGCTCTCCAATACCTTCACAAATACATAATTTACCTCGGCTTTTATCATTGTTCTTAGTGCAACTATTGGCCTGCCACAACTTACTAATTCTGGAAGTTGAAATTCTCTCTGATGCCCTTAACAGATTTTTAAATAGTATTTTGTGCCACTTTATAGTTTATTGTTGTCCAAAACATGTTTGTTCACCACTGTTGGAGGTAGAACCCCTGGGACTGGTTTCTATTCATTTTTAGATCCTACCAAAAAATGGTTTAAACTGCATTTGGCACATGTGACTTATGTGTGTATGAACAAACGGTAAATCATTACAGTGATTTTCATTGCAATTGGGGACATAGTATAGATTCTATACTAGCACTAAGTATAGGTCCCATTCTAGCACTAAGTATTTAAAGCATACTTCCTCTGGGATTCTGCAGTATTTTAGCTCACTACCTAAGAACACTAACAAATATCATCCCACTCTTTTCTCATCTATTAAATAGGTGTAAGACATCCTCTCTCATTCTTTCACAATTTTTTTTACCTTTCACTTTCATTCAGTCACTTCCCATCAGCCACTTATCAGTGAGAGAAAGCAAACTCCTTATCTTTATGGAGATTATATTGTAACAAGAGGAGATAAACAACCAACAAAAACATTATAGTTGATCTAAAATCCTACATGTGTACCTATTAGTCTTAATTAGAGCAGAAACATCTAAGACAGAGATGTCTATTAAAATCCAAGCCTTGTGAGTCCTGGAGAATAGGATGAGTGAGGACCACCTATTCCAGTGGATGAGCATGTAGTATTCAGCTCTGTTAGCTCTGCTGATAATGTTTTTTCTAGAGTCATTGTAAAACTTAGATGGTTATAGTGTTAAACTTAGAAGGTTGAAAATGTTGTGGTGCCCAGAAATAGGCAAAATAATTTCATATCGCCTGAATATCTTGCTTGAAAAAAATGTATACCTTAGAGTTAGTTTTCAGGTGCCCTTTTACCCTCTCCTATGAGTCTATCCTATGTAAGGATTATAACATCTCCCTAGTTTCTGCTGTTTAGGTCAATCTTTGTCTTTGTTTCTGGAATGTTCTGGATTCTGCTGACCTACAAAATAGGAACGTTTTCCTTCCTCAAGGTATTAGATAGCAAGTTATGGCTGGGCATGGTGGCTCATGCCTATAATCCTAGCACTCTGGGAGGTCAAGGTTGGTGGATTGCTTAAGCTCAGGAGCTCTAGACTAGCCTGATCAAGAGTGAGATCCCATCTCCACTAAAAATAGAAAAAAAAAACCAAAACATAGTTGGCTTGGTGGCAGCACTTGTAGTCCCAGCTATTCAGGAGGCAGACGCAAGAGAATTACTTGAGGCCAAGCATTGGAGGTTGCTGTGAGCTATGATGCCATGGTACTCTACCCAGGGTGACAGAGTAAAATTCAATCAAAAAAAAAAAAAAAACATAAATATAACAACTTACATCCTTCCTTCTAAGTTCACTGCTTTTGAAGAGGAATGATTAATTGGTGAAAATGGCAGACAGGGAAGCCTATTTTAAAATTCTCTTTTCAGTGGAGTGTTCTCATAAAATACCCATATTCTCTTCTTCTGCATAGGGCAAACTTACTGAGTCAAGCTCTGCCCTATAAGAGAGGGCTACAGTTTCACATAGTATGTTACTTTTTTCCAGAGATCCAAACCATCTTTACCATCAATAGAACTGATATTGATTCCAAGCTGGTTCAGTTGATTCAGAATCTGTATACAAAGGGACTGACTGGTCTCTAAGACATTAAACTTTTCTTTTTTAAAGTTACTCCAGAACTCTAAAGGACCACAACTTCTCCATAGAGTATGGCATTTGTATTATATAAAGCACTATCCTCACTTGAAGAACTTATAATATACAAAGGGTGCCAAAAATGTATACACATTTTAAGAAAGGGGGGGAGAAACTATATTAAATTTCTAATACTTAAGTCATGTTTGACTTTGCAGTTGCAAGAGGTTTTCATCGTGACTTATGTTCATCTTTTGTTAATGGCATACATTTAGTATTACATTTTAATGCAGTTTTTTTTCCTTTCTTAAAATGTGCATACATTTTTGGGCACGCTCTGTATGTGTTAGGAGAGAAAAGCTTATAAAAGGTAGGCATAATATGGTTTGATAAATAGTATAATAAGGTGATACTTCAGAAGAGGCAGCCAGATTGGTAGTCGTTGTGGAGTGGGGAGCATGAAGGCACAGTGGATGTCACTGACAGTCAGACAGAAGCAAAGATGATTGACTTGAACCAGGAGTTGAGTACTTTTTCTCTTTCCTGAGTGATGAAGGGAGAAGGAAAAAGGGAAAGGGAGAAATGTCTTCTGTCCTCAAAGAGTTTTTTTTTTTTTTTATAATTTTATTGAATCATAATTCTGTACATTGGTGCAATCATAGGGCACATCTACAATAAACTTTTTTTGAAAGAAAAGGATGTATAAAAATAATCATTGCTCTGAGAGTTATTCATTAAAATTGGGATTAATATGTGTCAAAATTTCCTTGAAGTCATATACCATGTAAGCAAGAAGAACCTAGAGTAAAACATTTAAAGTATGAAAGAAAAAAGTTATAGAATTCCATATGTGGCAAATTTGTCTTTCAGAAGTGCAGAAAAATAAGAGTTTTCTTAGTCAAACAAAAATCGAGGAAATATGTTTCTAGTAGACTTTCTTTGCAAGAAATGCTAAAAGAAGTTCTTTGAAGAGAAGGAAAATTATATAGGTCAGAAACTAGGATCTAATTGAAGAAAGGAAGAGTGACATATTTTTTAAAAAGTAAAAATTAAACATATTTTCCTCATTCTTAATTGATCTAATGCATAACAATTTATTCAAGATAATAATGACAGCAATGCATTTGGTGATTATAGCTTAAGTGGTTAAGCTGTAATCTGTTATAAGGTGGTTAAGCTATACTCTGTTATAAGATATGTCCACTATCTGTGAAACCAAATAGTGTTACTTGAATGCAGAATTGGATTATTTGTAAATGCATATTGCAAACACACCTAGGACGATCTGTGAAAAAAAATTAAAAAGAAATAGAATTGCTATGGTAAGAGATGATAAAAATGGAATAATATAAAATACTCAAAATCACAAAGTCAGAAAACCAATGGAAGACAAAAAAATACAAAGAATAAGGGCAATGAATGGAGATTACTTGTAAATATGCTAGATATTAATTCAACTGTACAAATAGTGACTTGGATAAGACATCTAAGTATACTCATTAAGAGACAGAGGCCATTAGAGTAAGTAATAATAAAAAGAGACTCAACCATATTTTGTCCACAAGAAACTCACTTTAAATATAAAGATACAGCAAAATTAATACAAAGGGATGGAGAAAGATGTACTATGGTAACAGTAGTCCAAAGAAAGTTGTAGTAGCTGCATTAAAATCAGACAGAATAAATTTCAGAACAAGGTAAAGTATCAAAGATAAAGAGGAGCACTACATAATCAAAAGGGGTCAATCTCTGAGAAGACATAACAAACCTTAATGTATATGCTCCTAACAACACAGCATTAAAATACACAAGGCAAAAAGTTATAGAATTGCTAGCAGAAGTAAATAAATCCACTAATATATTGGGGGAAATCTGTGGGGGCATGTTGGTGGCTCAGAGTATATGGGAACATGGACACTCTCTGTACTTTTTGCCCAATTTTCCTATAATCCTAAATCTGCTCTAAAAATTAAGAGCATTTCTTTAAGCCAAAGGAAGAAAAAAAAGAAGTTACACTAAGAAAAGATTTAGACCCGGCTTTGCTGCCAACTAGCATTATGACTTAAGGTGAGTCATTTAACTCTTCAGAGCCTCACTTTCACCATCTATAAAATAAAAGGCATAAAGTAGGTGATCTCTAAGTTTTCCTCCAAATAGAAGAGTCTATCATTCTGTGGCTAAAGACAGTTGGCCTCTAATACATATTAAGGTAGAAGGAAACAGTATTTCCAAAGAAAAAGTAGTTCATCAATTTAAGCAAAACTTAAAAGAACATCATTATAAAATTCCAGCAATTAAATGAAACTAAGTATAATTCTGAGATGAATCTGGTGATCAAGTATAATTTATGTGGAAGGAATAATGAGGAAAGTAAGCATAAATAGATATTGGTGAGTCATTCGTTCCAAGAAGATACAGTTAAAGTTTTCAAAAGATAATTTCAGATGCCTCAGATGTCATGAAATTAAATAGAATGGTCAAAACACAAATATATGGGAAGTCCAAAAACTATTATGCAATGGTTTGTGACTCTTGAAATTTTTTTTGTTGTTGCTGTTGCAGTTTTTTTTGGCTGGGGCCAGTTTGAATCCACCACCTCCAGTATATGGGGCCAGTGCCCTACTCCTTGAGTCACAGGCACCACTCATGACTCTTGAATTTTTTATGGAGAATTTTCTCATCCTGAGGAATCAGAGCATTATGTCTACAGAGATGCTGAAATACAGACATTATTTCTACCTGATGCTAGTGGGAATTAGAACTTAGAATCTGATGGGTACTGACCAGCAGCATTGAACAATTCAATGTAATGACTAAAAACCCAGAATATGTGGCCTTTGTACTCCAGATCTTTTCATTGTCAGTTTGTGAGACTTGAGTTTGGGCAGTTACTATAACCTGATTTACTCTGTTCTTCCATTTCTTCCTTTGTAAAATGGAGATAATAATAGTAACTATCCTCAGTGAGGATAAAACGAGTTAACATTTGGAACATTTTCTTAACTCAGAGCCTAGACTATAGGATAACATGAGTGTTTGTTGCATTAAAAGATATATTAATTTGAATCCTGGCCTCCTTATGATTAGGCCACTAGCGCTTCTTAAAGGAGACCAGGAAATAAATCAAATATCACCTTGTACCATGTAGCTACATGTACCAGAACATCCTACTGGCTTAAACATATGTTTTTTTGTTTGTTTGTTTTTTCTGTTGTGGAAGTCTGGAAGGAGGTTACCGCTCATGCTGGTTCAGCAGGTTATTGCTGTTCTTTCCCAAAGACTCTCTGTTCTTTCCCAAATGCTTATAAGATGTCTACCACAGCTCCAGCCTTCATACACACACTGAAGTAGAAAAAATATGGAAAGAAAAGGGCTACACTTGGAGAATATTTCTCAGAAGTTCTTCTAGAAGATTTGGACTTTACTCAGAACCATAGCTTGGCCCATTCACATCACTGTATTCCAGGTAATCTTTCAAATGTCCTCATGAGTCTGAAAATCTCCTACGTTTGGAGCCTAGTTGTCAGGGATGTGAGCCGTTCACTTACTTTTTTGACAGATAAATTTGTGAGAGAAACAGAAACTGAACGCTGAGTTCCTAGGGGGCAAGGTGTCAGAACAGGCCTTCACTCCAAACCAGCCTGTGAGGGAAGCAGGTCTTCCCATGGGTGGGGGAAGCAGCAGCCCTCCAGGCTGTCAGTTGGCCTGCCTCGCAGATCATTCAAACTGGTTTTTGGCACTTGGCAGGAATGCTTAATGCTGACATCTCTCATGGCAAATCACATATATCCTGAAAACAAACAAACAATGGTTTTTAGTTGGATTTTGCCACACTCTTCTTTTGTGTTGGATGTTTATTACTCTAGTTTCTAAAACTGACTTTCAACTAGTTCTGTGGATGACTAACATGGGGTACAATAAATGGACTGTAGATATTTCAGCTGCCCTTAATTCAGGGGAAAAGTTACTAAATATGGTAATAAATAGCAACCACTCCCATTGTCCCTGCATTCCACATTTCTGGGATATGCTTTTTGCAGAAGATACCAATTCCCCTAAAGTTTTGCCTTTTATGAACAAAAATCTGGGCCCAAAATTAGCTGCTTCACATAATCCCAAAATGGGGAGAGTAAACTTTTCATTGTACATAAGAAAGGGAATGGTTACTGACAACTGCCTCACCTTTAGATTGGCTACTTAGATGTGAGGGGCTTTCTGGGGACAATTCCTACTATATACAGAGTGGTGGGTATACAGGGATGCCCAAGGGATGAGATGCCACAGTTGCATTTGCTGTAACACGAAAGTGCTTCCTAGGTGGCAGGTACTACACAAATATAAACATATTATAAATTTCTTTTCTTTCATAAGTAGAATTTCAATGAATGCAGAAGGTGGTATGAATTATTTGTGCCTGAGGGATATGGGAGGCTAAAGTATTCCTATAATAATGGAATACACAGAATACATAATTATTTAAAATGATGTACTTATGGGCCAGCCACCAGTGGCTCTTGCCCTCTGGGAGGCTGATGTAGGTGGATTGCTTAAGCTCAGGAGCAAGAATGAGACCCTGTCTCTACTTAAAATAGGAAAAACTGGCTGGGGGTTTTGGGGGGCACCTGTATTCCCAGCTACTCAAGAGGTTGAGGCAAAAAGGATAGCTTGAACCCAGGAGTTTGAGGTTGCTGTGAACTAGGCTAATGCCACAGCACTCTACCCATGAGGACAGAGTCAGACTCTGTTTTTTTTTTTTTTTTTTAAAGGATGCCATTATGGAAATTGAGAAACTGAGTTAAGGGCAGCTAAACCAAAGCAGCTGTTGATTGCCCCAGGGGCAGGTCCTTTAAGACCTGCAGAACTGGAGGCAGTTGACTGAAGAAAAATAAAGTCAAAAGTGGCAAGAGATAAAGAAGACATGCAGAATAGTTTTCAAAGGTGGGAAACACAGAGGACCACCGCTAGCTTGTGGGGTTCCAGCGAGTGGCCCTGAGGGTTTGTTCTACTCATCTTTAGTGAAGGCTATTTTCTCATTTAGCCCCGAGGGTAAGCTGAGGAAGGGAACAAAAATGACAGCAGTTTCTCTGAGTAAGCATGTTCTTATTCTACCTATAATCTTTAAACTTACAAACTTTAAGGGTCTGAGCAACCTTGAGAAATCTGAAACCTGAGCCTTCTGTGGGGGCAGCCTCTTGTTTGTGGTCACACACACGGATTCCTTGTGGGGGGTGGTTTAATCTCCACCAGTTCACAGTGGAGCAGATGCGATGGTGTCAGGCTCCTCTGAAGAAGTTGTGGAAGAGAATTTTCTTCTGATCTTCACCTGCAGGCATTTCCCTCCATGATTAGGGTACAAGTCCTTCTACCCATATTTCAGGGCTCAAGCTGCTTCCTTAATCTCTGCTCTAGCCATAATACAAATTCCCACAATGAATATTTGCTTTGATTGTTGACTGGGCAGGGAATGGCCTGGTTAATGTTTCTTCCCAGGTCTTACACATAGCTTCCACCATGGCCATTATTCTTTAGAGTGTTTACAGACTCAGCAGGGGTGTTTACAAGCTGTATCCCTTACAGGCCAGGCTTCTAGTAAAAGCAGGAACTGCTCAGATAAATAATTTAGTTGCTGGTTTAAAATTAAGCTAGCTAAACTGTTTTTCTTTCTGCTTGCTCAGCTTATTTCTCTGTTTTTCCCATTTTCTGGAGGTGTTTTCCTTTGCCACGAATGGGGTCTTTGGTCCCCATTGTCCCTTCATTGATCACCATGCTAAGTGAGATTTCCTCAGGTCCTGGGAAATTGCTGACTGTTTCTGAGAAGAGTGATCTGATCTGATCTGTATTTTCAGGTAGATAATTCTAGTTGCAGTGATAACAGTCAGGTGGAAATGCAAGTGTGGAGGGAGAAGACCAGTTATGAAACTTATTCAATAACACCACATAGTAGAAGAAATGGACATGAAGATCTGAATCTGAGCAACCCTGCAGAGAACAAAGTACTGGTATTTCACTACTGATAGGAAGTTGTGAAAGAAAATCTTAGTGGTCTCTCAATATCTGCTTTCTCCCTTACATTGATCTGTTTAGGATACCCCAATAAAGTACCACAAACTGGGTGGCTGAAATAATAGCTATTTATTATCTCACAGTTCTAGGTGAAACCAGACTTCAGTTCTAAGTCTGAAATCAGGGTGTTGGCAAGGCTGGTTCTCTCCAAAAACCCATTTCAAGCCTTCCTCTTAGCTTTCAGTGACAGCTAGCAAACCTTAGCATTCCTTGGCTCTTGTCACTCCAATCTTTGCTTCTGTACATGGCATTCTTTTTTTTTTTTTGCTTCTTCAACCAAAACAGCACAAGGCATGATTTACCGTGCACTTGTTACATTTGGCTACAAGTGAGAACACAACCTTAAGTCCAGGGCTAAGTACCGATAGGGACTGTTTCAGTGTCAGCAAGGTGCGTCTCTCAGGGACAGTCTTGGTGATTGGATGGTGATAAGGTCTTAGCTCCACGAGGCTCAAGTTCCAAACAGGAGCACACAGTCCAACGGCTTGTACCAGTGTCCTCAGCCTCTGGCACCCCATATTTCTGCTCTGTGGCCTTCATGTGTGCACAGCAGGCAGTTCTCTTTGACCCTGTCCCATCTTTTTCCTTTCGCACTGCAGCCTGCGCTTCTTTCTCCACTTGGATCTCACAGTGCAGGGTTTCTAGCAAGATGGTGCTAAGGCCAAGATCACCAGTCATACTAAATAAGGGACTGCACCCTACCTATTTAGTTGAACATTCTTTTAAATGAGCTAATTACATCTGCAATGTCCCTATTTCCTCTGTTTCCCCATGGCCTAGCGTGCTTGGACACTTAGTTTTTGGCCAACAAATGAATGAATGAAGGGATAATTATATGTGGAGCTGAGAGAAATGGAATGAACACTAGTTTTAGTTCATGCAGAATCACCAGTGACTCACTCAGGTGGGTCACTCAGAGCCAGAAGGCCACATCATAGGTCCCAAAGAGGAACTGTAGGAAGTGGGCTCAAACACGGAATCTTGCTGATGTGCTAGGTTTGGATATTTGCACATGAAGAGAGAACATTTCAAGCAGGATGAGGAAAAATGGTAAGCACACTGTCTCTGCTAGGGCATAGGGAGATATTTTAGGCTTGTATTAGATCTATATAAGACGTACCACTTATCTGGTTACTAATGTTTCTTTTCTTTTCTTCCCAGAAAGGGCCTCACTCTGTTGCCTCCGCTTGAGTGCAGTAGCCTCTTAATAGCTCACAACTCAAACTCTTGGGTTCAAGTGATCCTCCTGCAGCAGCTTCTCTAGTAGCTGAGACTATAGTGTGTGCTATTACACCTGGTTAATTTTTCTATTTTTTTGCAGAGCTCAGGCTGGTCTCAAAATCCTGGCCTCCCAAAGTGCTAGGATTGCAATCATGAGCCACCATACCTGGCCACATACTACTTTTTCTGAAGCATTTTAAAGACCATCCAGAAAATCTTTGATGTTTAGAAGTCTCATAATTTAACAGGGTTCTCCATAGCAAACAGAGTCCATATTTAAATCAGTGGAAACTATTACAGCCAGCAACATCAACAAAACCATTAGTAGCAGCTGTTCATTTGGCCTGTAAAAACCTGGTTAATAGCAATCCCCGCCCCCAAACAACAAACAAAAACCTGACTAATTAAACGCATTGGCATTGCATTTTCTATCTAAAGTAACTTATTTTTTAAAAGCTGTAATGAGCATCAATTTTAAGAAAAAAAAATAATTTTTATGTACTGCTTTCTTGTAATCTTTCCCAACTCTCCTTGGCAAAAGGAATCTCCTTGGCACCTCAGTTCACATAGGCACGTGTGAACAAGAACATAAATTAGATCATAATAATGTGGTTTGTTAATTGCTTGCAAATAATCTTCAAAAAGTAGCTTTCTCAATTCAAAATATAGACATTAGAGTATATGTGTAATTAAGTGGCAAAAAGCTGGAAACAACCAAATATCCAAAAACAAAGAAAGGTTTAAGCCAGATATATCATCACATGACTATTTAACATGACTTTTATGAAGAGTTTTAAAGAGCAGGGAAAAAGTTCTTGTTAAATTTAAGGCAAAAAAGGGTATGGGGTTTCTTTTTAAGGCAATGAAAATGTTCTAAAATTAACCGTGGTGATAGTTGCACAACTAAACTAATGCACTAAAAATCATCGAACTGTACACTTCAAATGGGTAAATTGTATGGTACATGAATTATATTATCAAGAAAGTTGTTTTTGTAAAAAAAAGACATAAAAAGAACTTTGTGGTGAAAAAGTGTTGTATAGATAGGTCACAGTAGCTAAGTACATGTTATAAGAAGACTGGCAGGACTATGCTAAAATGTTTAATGTTTTTTGGGGGGTGATGAGAGATCATTTTTGTTTAAAAAAATTTCCTATTCTAACATTGCAAATATGATACTTTTATAAGGAAGAAAAAAAGAATAACTCAAAGATGTCTTTTCTGTTTTACTGAGATTTTTTCCATGCCCAAGCTTCTCAAAAGGAAACTTCCCAAATTTCATGCTTGAGGTGCAGATAAACCTGAAGGGAGAAAAAATGATTGGTCCAAATACATTGATCTTCTTAGAAAATGCTTATTTAAATGGAGAACTAAAGAAAATGTCTAAATATTGAAAGCATAAGGATATGCAAAGACACAATTCTTCTGGTATTTTAAGCAAAGAGCAATAGCTAGATGAAGTTAACCTCTTGGAATACAATATGAGGGAGACACAGGAGCCCTTTTATTTTCAAAATGAGCAGGTATTATTATTGCCAGTCATCATCAGTATGTCAAACATCCTCCCCCATGGGGGGGGAAGGGAAAAAAAGGCTAAAAGTCTGTAGCAGTTTTTAGAGGCATTTAAGGAAGAGTACCTTCAGCCCATATATCATTCAAGTATAAGAAATATAATAATCAAAGAATAATAATATAACTAGAAGCTATAACAGGGTCTTATAATCTTACCTTGGTGTTTCTTATCTTTACTGATATCCATGAGCTACAACAAGATAAGGCTTTTTCTCTTCCATTCCCATTAATTGTGCAGTAGAATAAAAATGTTGAACAGTATTCTCTAAATCAAATATGGAATCATCATGTAAATACTTACAAGTGAATAATGTATTATAGTTCATAAAAAGGGGTATCTACTGAGTGAAGTTTTAAGAGCAATATCCTATAGTATTACTTACATTGTAAAAAGATAATTTGTGTTTAGGTGAATATTTTTCACAAAGAACATCTGTAAAACAGGCCTAAGATAGTTAGTCTATCTTAGCAAAGAGAGCAAACCTAGGCATGTTCATAAATAGCCATCAAAAAGTTCCAAAACTTGTGGACTGATGCTCATAAAATAGTCTTGGAGTGGATCTTTATGCAAACGTTTCATTTAACACAAAACTATCTCATTGGAGTTAGCAAATCACAAAATAATAAAAGAAAAACCACGTAGATTAAAATATTTGAATGTTACAGGTATTTATTTTAAAAGAAACTTACCACAGAAACTATTATAATGACTTTACAAAAACATTATTTAGTAACTACGGGGACAAGAAGTCTTATTAATGATTTTCTAAAATGTAAATTGGGAAGGGGGAAATCATGTCAAATTCTGAAAATATCACGTTAATTCATAAAACTTTATTAAGGCATTAGTAAGACAGAAAGCTCTTCAACTGATTTACTTTTGCTTTTGTAAGCTTATAACCACGTGACAAGGACACAGGATTAAAAAAGGAGACACAACTTTTACATGAAGATAGGACTACAAGTCATCAATAATAGTTTTACTGTAGCAGAATCTTGTGACAGCAATTACTTAGCATAATTATAATGTCAATTTAAGAAATCTACTGGGTCTATTTATTTTAGTGTAAAGCTTGATTGGAGAAGTTCAGAAAAACATCCATAATTTGCTACTTTTTCTTTACCCCTAACACTATGCTTTCTCTGCCAGCCCTCACTCCACATCCTCTGACTCAGAGACTATTTGGAGAGGACACCTGTTTTAAGTGGATTCACAGGAAATACCTATGTTGTCTTTTCATGCATCTGGTTGGCTGAAATGTGATCATGATTAAAAACAAAATGCTACCCACAGGCTGATGCAACTTCGATGTGACAACATTTACTGGAAGGCAGAGGAAATCCAGTTTATATTTATTTTTCTTGCATTAAGTGCTGGGATTGTAGTGTGGGGAGAAAAACAAACAGAAGGGTAAAACCAGTCTGCCCCGCCCCAGCCCGCCAAGATCGGTATACTGAAGTCGCACACACATGAGTTTTACAGAATTGTTTTAAAGCTGAACTCAGAAACAGTTATCGGGCACTTTTTTAATAGCTTTTTTTATGGCTATACTTCTTGTCCAAAGCTCATGAGTTATAAAGACGTGTTACTAACCTCTCGTAGAAAAGCGCACTGAGAGCGGACTGTGCAGGAGAGTCTGAGAACCATGGACAGTCGCCTGTCAACACTAAAACGCCCACGGGGCCCGAACACCGCCAGCCGCACCCCCGCTCGCACTCCCGCCCGGTCCCTCTCGGGGCAGCCGCTCTGGGCCCACCACAACCACCGCAGGGCGCTCGGCCACCAGTTCCCAGGCCACCCCCACGAGCGGTCACCCCGAGTTTCCCGCCCGCCCACGCAGCCTCCGGGGTCCCGCCGGCGCAGGAGCAGAGCGGCGGGAGTGACGACAGAGATGACGCCGCGCCCGGCCGCGGGGAGCGCCCGCACTCGCCGCCCCGCCCGCGCGCTCGCGGCCGCGTCGGTCCCGCGGGGCGCGCGCCCCGCCCCCGCCCCCGCCCCGCCCCGCCCCCTCCGCGAGATCCGGGGGCGGTCCGACCCCTGCCGCGGGCCCCGCCCCGACGCCGTGACGTCACGCACGCGCGCCTTGCCGCGGAGCTCGCGGGGCACGGCCCTGGCACCCACATGGGCCTGCCTGAGTCTGCCAACGCACAACCTCGCGTTTGCGGCGGACTTGGCCCTTAATTCTAGCTAAGTCTTTCAAATCTGCTAGTTTCCTGAGAGGCAGTGCCTGCATATCTTTTAACCTTGGCTATATTTTAGAAACCTCTACTAGGAAAATTAGCTACCCCTTACGCTAATTATGAGGAAAAGGGATAGGCTAGTTTATATTAAAAAATCTCCAAGGCAAGGTAATGCACATTCTTTAACTTCTTACCTATGATTATGACTTAAGGGCTGGAGAAATTGTTATTTAACTAAACTCTGAGTAATTTAGACTAAGCTGGGTCTATGCATTCATGCACAGTCTTGCAAAGCTTAAAACATCTGTAGAGGTCACCACCATATGGAGTGCCTTTTTTTCCCTATTTCTTTTATTTTGCTGACATTTTAGGTGCAATTTTATTCAATGCAAAATAAAAAATGGAATTTTGCTGACGTTTTAGGAGCAGTTTTATTCAATGCAAAAATATCCACTGACTATATTAGAGTTAGAAGAAAGTAATATTAAAGTAAAATAAAGTAATATTTTTCAAAAATGAAGTAAAAGAAAGTGATATGAAAAATTCAAAATTCAGCCAAAAGTAATTATTAATACACTGGAGACTTCTCTCCCCACAAAACCTGGTAAAGTTTGCAAATATAATACAAATCAATATCTGTTAAATGAGATATGACAGAACCAGCAAGACCATCACAAGGAGCAAGGCCTTCCCAGCACTCTGGTGAGAAAGGAGAGTGGCTGCTTTCGCCAACCCCAGTAGTTACTGTTTTGGGAATCTGAAAGCCACACAGTGGCCCTTTGCCATTTTTTGCTGCCCACGGGGCTTGCGCTCTTCCTGGCAGTTGGTAAAAAGGGACAAAGAGAGGCGTGTGGAAATCGCAAGATCCTTGTGGCTCAGATTCACTAGCCTCCAATCCACAGTCCTTGGGGGCAGAGAGGGTCCTGATGTATAGGAAGTAGGATGGGCTCGGCGCCTGTGGCTCAACTGGCTAGGGCGCCAGCCACGTACACCTGAGCTGGCGGGTTCGAATCCAGCCCGGGCCGCCAAACAATAACGGCTGCAACCAAAAAATGGCCTGGGCGCTGTGACGGGCGCCTGTAGTCCCAGCTACCTGGAAGGCGGAGGCAGGAGACTCGCTTGAGCCCTGGAATTGGGGGTTGCTGTGAGCTGTGATGCAACAGCACTCTGTCCAGGGTGAAAGCTTGAGGCTCTGTCTCAAAAAAAAAAAAAAAAAAAAGGAAGTAGGATGGTGGTAATGCCTACTCCACCCACATCTCAACGGCTACCAGCACTTTATAAAGTCAATGCCTGAAAATATTATGTTATTTTCATATTATCAAAGTAATATGGATGTGGGGTTTTTTTGTGAAACATTTTATTTTATTTTTATTTTTACTTTCTTTTGGAGACAGAGTCTTAGTTTGTTGCCCCTCAGTGAAGTGCTGCAGCATCATACCTCACAGCAACCTCAAACTCTTACCTCAGCCTCCCAAGTAGCTGGGACTATAGGCACCACCCACAACACCCAGCTATTTTTAGAGATGGGGGTCTGGCTCTGGCTCAGTCTGATCTCCAACCTGTGAGCTCAGGCAATCTGCCCACCTTGGCCTCCAGAGTAGTGCTAGGGTTATAGGCATGGTCTCAAACCTGTGAGCTGTAACACCACAGCGCTCAAACCTTTCTTTTGGTCAAATTGTCCTGTTAACCAACTCTTTTCAACTAATTTGACCAAATTGGGTTTTTTGCCATGTAACTTGAGGCTTTGAACATATACCTGGAGGAGTATGACTTTTTTCTTTCCACCCTATGTCTGTACAACAGTACTCATATGTTCCAAGTGGCCTCAGGACTGCTTTTGCCAGGGCTGACCATTTTTGTCCAAGGGGTGTGTGTGTGTGTGTTAATTCCCATTATTGTAATTTGAAATAAATGACTAATGGGTTCCATATTGGTCAGGATTCTCCAGTAGAACCAATAGGATAGAGAGAAAAAGATTTTAAGGAATTGGTTCATGTGATTGTAGGGGCTAACAAGTCCTAGAAATGTGTAGGACAGGGTAGCAGGCTGCAAACTCATGCAGTCAGGATTTTTATTTTTTAGAATACAAAAGCATAAGTTTATTTTATTTTATTTTTATTATTATTTTTTTTTGAGACAGAGCCTCAAGCTGTCCCCCTGGGTAGAGTGCTGTGGCATCACAGCTCACAGCAACCTTCTACTCCTGGGCTCAAGCGATTCTCTTGCCTCAGCCTCCCAAGTAGCTGGGACTACAGGCACCTGCCACAACGCCCGGGCATTTTTTGTTTGCAGCATCATTGTTGTTTGACGGGCCTGGCTGGATACAAACCTGCCAGCTCAGGTGCACGTGGCTGGCACCTTAGCCTGTTGAGCCACAGGTGCCGAGCCAGTATAAGTTTATTTTATATTAGAGAGGGAGGAGAGTAGAGGGAGCGAGAAGAATGAGAAAAAGAGAAGAGAGCAGAGAGCATGGAGTGAGAGAGGGGAAGATTGGGGCGGGGAGAAAAGGAGCAAGAGAATCGCGTGGCATCCCGAAGGAAGAGAGGAAGAACACCAGCCTCTATTTTGCATGGTTTTGAGAATTCCTTCTTTGAGAAATCTTAGTCTTTATTCTTAATGTTTGAAATCAGTTGAATGAGGCTGACCCACATTTGTGGTCATTTGCTTTATTTTATTTTTTTTGAGACAGAGTCTCATTATGTAGCCCTGGGTAGAGTACTGTGATGTCACAGCTCACAGCTATCTCAAACTCTTGGGCTTAAACAATTCTCTTGCCTCAGCCTCCCAAACAGCTGGGACTACAGGCGCCAGCCACAATGTCTGGCTGTTTTTCTGTCGCAGTTGTCATGGTTGCTTAGCTGGCCCGAGCTGGGTTCAAACCTGCCAGCCTTAGTGTATGTGGCTGGCACTATAACCGCTGTGTTATGGGCGCTGAGCCTGGCCATTTGCTTTACTCAAAGTTCTACTGATTTAAATGTTAAACTCATTTAAAAAATACCTTCACAGCTACACCCAGACTGGTGTTTGACCAGTGAGGCTTCCACACAGTTTGCCTAACTCACCTAGCCAAGCTGGCACATGAAAGCAACCATATCAGCTATGTGTTCACAACAGAGAAAACTATTGTATTACTTCAGGTTAATAATTAACATATTTCTTAGAGTGATATTTCGTAGGCTTCTTGAACCCTGAAACTTCCTTTGTTATCCTTTTTATAAACTCAGACCCATTATCTTCATCTGAGAAACCACTTAGGGTCGTGTTTCTTCCTTTTTTTTTTTTTTTTTTCTGGAGACAGAATCTCACTATGTCACACTCAGAGTGCTATGGCATCACAGCTCACAGCAACCTCAAACTCTTGGGCTCAAGCCATTCTCTGGCCTCAGCCTTCCAAGTAGCTGGGACTACAGGCACCCGCCACAACGCCCAGCTATTTTTTCTTGCAGTTGTCATTGTTTAGCTGGGCCGGGTTCGAACCTGCCAGCCTCGGTGCATGTGGACAGGGCCACTGGGCTACAGGCGCCGAGCCAGGGTCATGTTCCTTAATCATTTCCAGATCTTCAGCACCTGTTTGAGAGCCCATTTCCCCAAGAGGGTGCTTATACACACAACATTTTGTATATAACTTCAGTTGCTGGGTGTTGTGTAAACTAAACATGAAGCTCAGAGATTTAAAATCCAGAGCTGATTCCCCTAACTGGACAGAATGTAGCGTAGGAGAGGCCCAGAACAAAGGGATACTGTGTTTATTCCGAAGTCTTTGTTCTCTACCAGCACCTCTCACCCTGCTCTGCTGGAGGGAAAGGCGTATGTGGGTGACAGGCACAGGCCTCCAAGGCCCTTTTGTTAGTGGGTCAGGGCACTGTTCTTGATTCAGAGCCACGGGTGCTGTGTGCCCCGTCACCTGCTGGCCTCTACCTTTGTCTGGCCCAGGTGCTGCCTCTCCTCAGGGTCTAGGCATGACTGCTCTCCCAGGCTCTTTCCCCACCACTGTCACTTCTTAACACATTCTCCTCTTACAGCCGGCTAGGATTGCAAATCCTTGTACTCGCCTCCCACACTCTCAAGAGATTTAGATGCAGTTCCTCTTCCTCGGGGCTAGAAAGCACGTGAAGGTCACCATTCCCTGTCACACCCAGAAGGGAAATGAATGGTGCCTCCAGACTGAGCCCAGAGGCCCTGATGCCCGTCCCCCTCCAGGGGAACTAGTCAGTGTCCCTCCCTCCCTTCTGGTTTTCCAGTGACTGATACATTTCTTAGAACACAGGACTGTCGTGGCTAAAGACAGGACAGTGCAGGACCCGCTGGGACAGTTGGACTTCCTAGTCCTTTCAGAAGTGCAAGAGTGACCAGTTCCTGATCTTAGAGCAGGTCCATCTACCCCTGCCCCCGGGCTGAGTCACGGTCATGGCCTTCTCGCTTCTCTTCCAAAGGGCTCTTGGGTTCCACAGGTAACTTCCTTTGGGGAATTGGGCTACATGTTTAAGTGTCACTTGGTGGTAATTGATAGGAGTTCCTCGAGAGCAGGGACAAGGCCTTAGTCCTCTTTTTTCCTCAAGACACAGAAAGTAACTATTCAGTGACTAAATAAACAAATTAACTAGTGTGTACAAATCCTTCCCAGACCTCGTCTTTTGCCTGACTTGGCCACCAGGCACAGAGGTGCCTAATCTCTGTGCTCATCTGAACATGTCATCATAGGACCGCCAGTACAGGTGGTGTTACATCCACACAGGGAGGCCTGAAGTTGAGCTGGCTGCCCTGAATAACCACACAGACATCAAGCAGGCCTCCCAGATTACACAAGCTTCAGGTCCCACAAATCCTCCGAATCTCATCTTTCCTAAAGCCTGGACTCCCTCTCCTGGGAGTACCCCCATCCCCTGTGGTGGCCCAGAATGTTGCCACACACTCACTTGGAGTATGAAAACCCCCCACTCACTATTCTGAACCCCTTGGATTCTGACAGCAGCTGAGAGTCAGTCTGTCCTCCCTAACCAATTCTGAGTGTTATGGTTTTGAACACTGGATTCCTTCCTTGGGTCATCTCTACTAGCAGGCTGGTTCCTAAACATCTAGTCCCTGCCCATTCCTCACCCCTAAAAGGTCTTAGCCTTGAACTTTCCTCACCTTTGAAGTCCTAACCTGCCTGGCTCTTAAGCCCTTTCATTCCCTGAAACAGTCAAACCAGAAGGAAGGAGAACCAGAAACCTGGAATTCTCAGGCCCTGTGTCATTCCAGATCTGAAAATAAAAGGGGACTTTGAGACCAAAATCAAGGGGAGAATTGGAAATCAAAAAGTAAAATAACAGTATTTGAAAATCCAGATTAGAGGAAGTTACTTTGTAAAACAAACAAACAAAAACTGAGCTCCATGCTTCTTAGAAAACAAAGCATGAAAAAAAAAAAGGAATATTGTATCTATCAGAAAGAAAGAAGTCATGTGAGTGACTGCTGAGCCACAACTGCGATTGTCTTCCAGGTACAATCCCCTCTGTTCTCTCACTTCATTCTATTCACTGCCTGTTGATGGGCATTGTGCTGTGACCGTAGGGACCAACCCTTCAAGTTTGCACAGCCAATAAGTGTTGGAAACAGGATTCTCTCCCCTATATAGTCGTTCTTCAGAAGGCCTAAATCCTGAATGGTTTCCAGAGGTAAGCAATGAGAACTTACCTGTCACCCAGATGTGTTTGTACAGATCTGACAGCACGCACGCCACCCTGCCAGAGGCTGGTTTCTTCCAGCCTTACCACATAGGCCTCTGAGTAGCTACATGGCCTGCCTAAACCTTAAGGGAGCCCGGGAAGAAAGGGTGGCCGCCCCAGGGCTGAGCTGCAGGGAGCTTTAGAAATCTTTACCATTTAATCTAGGGAAACCTGAATCACAAGGCCACACCTGCACCAGGCATCTGTCTATATCTCTGTTTCTTTTTGAGGCATCCAGTGTCAGAAACGTGAGCAGGCTGTATCCTCCACCTCTTGAGATTCTTCCCTTGGGAAGTGTATTCAGTGACAGGAAATCTCTTCATTCACCTCACTTATCTGTGTATGTTGCAGGAGAAAGGAGATACAGAACTCATGGGTTTTGTATGTTTATGAAACGAAGCTCTGGAAATTTCTAAGGCAAGAGAATTACTTAGGAGGAGCATTCCTTCTGTCCTTACCTCGGTCATTATGTTTTTCTCATGGTCAGAAGCACTCAAGTGAATGATGTTTGTGAGTTAAGATTTGTACCACGTTAGAGTTTGTTTGAAGACATTTTTGAGTAAGTGGGTAGAACTAAACTTTATTTTGAGACAGAGTTTCACTTTGTCTCCCTTGGTAGAATGTTGTGGCATCACAGCTCACAGCAACCTCAAATTCTTGGGCTCAAGTGATCCTCTTGCCCCAGCCTCCCAAGCAGCTGGGACTACAGGCGCCCACTACAACACCCGGCTAGTTTTTTTTAAGAGATGGGTTCTCACTCTTGCCCAGTCTGGTTTCCAATTCCTGAGCTCAGGTGATCTGCCTGCCTTGGCCTCCCATAGTGGTAGGATTACAGGTGTGAGCCACTATGGCCGGCCCAAATTTTTATTTTTTGAGTAAAAATTTTAATTTTTGTGTAAGGCAACTAAATATTCAAAGTAGCAAGAACAATTAGGTAAGAAAACAAAATAAAGGTCATCCAAACTAAAAAGGAAGACGTCAAATTAGCCTTGTTTGCAGATGACATGATCTAATACCTAGAAAAACCTAAAAATGCCACACAAACAAAAAAAGTGTTAGAACTGAAAAAAGATTTTAGTAAAGTTACAGGATACAAAATCAACATACAAAAATCAGGATGGGTACAGTGGCTCACATCTGTAATCCCACCACTCAGGTGGGTAGATTGCCTGAGCTCCTGAGTTCGAGACCAGCCTGAGCCAGAGCAAGACCTCTTCTCTAAAAATAGCTGGGTGCTGTGGTGGGCACCTGTACACCTAGCTACTTGGGAAGCTGAGGCAAGAGGATCACTTGAGCCTAAGCGTGTGAGGTTACTGTGAGCTATGATGCCATGGCACTCCACTGAGGGTGACAAAGTAAGACTCTGTCTCCAAAAAAAAAAGTAAAGGTATTCCATGCTCATGGATTGGAAGAATTAGTATTGGTAAAATGGCAATAGTATCTAAAGCAATTTGCACATTCAATGCAATCCCTACCCAATGACATTCTTCATAAAAATATTTTTAAAACCACCTAAATTTTATATGGAACCACAAAACAACCAAATAGCCAAAGCCATCCTGAGTGGGAAAAAAAATTAAAGAAACAACAAAGCTGGAGGCCTCACACTACCTAACTTCAAATTTATTACGAAGCTATAGTAACCCAAACAGCGTGGTACTGGGATAAAAACAGACACACGGACCAACAGAACAGAACAGAGAAGCCAGATGTGAAGCCACACATTCATAGCCAACTCCTCCTTGACAAAGGCACTAAGAACTTGTAGTGATAAGAGGTGATCTCTTCAATAAATGGTGCTAGGAAAACTAAATAAGTAGACCTCTTTTTCTCTACACACAAAAACAAAATCAAAATGGATTAAAGAATTGAATCTAAGGGCTTGGCACCTGTAGCTCTGTGGTTAGGGCACCGGCCACATACACTGGGGCTGGTGGGTTTGAACCTGGCCCGGGCCTGCTAAACAACAAAGACCAAAAACTAGCCAGGTGTGTGGCAGGCGCTTGTAGCCCCAGCTACTTGGGAGGCTGAGGCAAGAGAATTGCTTAAGCCCAAGAGTTTGAGGTTGCTATGAGCTGTGACATCACAGCACTCTAACAAAGGTGATACAGTGAGACTCTGTCTCAAAAAAAAAAAAGAATTGAATCTAAGACCTGAAACTATAAAACTAATAGAAGAAAACATTGAGGAAGTACTCCAGGTCATTTGTCTGGGCTAAGTTTTCTTTTTTTTTTTTTTTTTTTTTTGAGACAGAGCCTCAAGCTCTGTCTAATGGCTGGGTATATGAACAAATGTTCAACATCACTAATCATCAGAAAAATGCAAATCAAAGCCATAATGCAGTATTATCTTACTCCAGTTAAAATGGTTTCTATAGAAAAGCGAGGTTGGGCAGCACATGCCTGCAATCCTAGTACTTTGGGAGCCAAGGCAGGAGGACTGCTTGGAGCCAGGAATTCAATAGTAGCCTGAGCAAAAAAGCAAGAAACTTTTGAAAAATCAGCTGAACATGGTGGCCCACAGATGGCTGTAGTCATAGCTACTTGGGAAGCTGAGGCAGGAGGATAGGTTGAGCCCAGGATTTAAGTTTGCAGTGAGCTGTGCTAACAACACTGTACTCTATCCTAGATGATAGAATAAGACCTGTCTAAACTAAAAAATTTAAAAAACAGGTAATAACAGAGTGGGCAGGGTGTCTCACACCTGTAATCCTAGCACTCTGGGAGGCCGAGGAGGGTGGATCCCTTAGCTCACAGGTTTGAGACCAGCCTGAGCAAGAGTGAGCCCCTGTCTCTAAAAATAGCTGGGCGTTGAGGCAGGAGTGTCTGATCCCAGCTACTTGGAAGGCTGAGGCAAGAGAAACTCTTGAGCCCAGGAGTTTGAGGTTGCTGTGAGCTATGACTCCACAGTACTGTACCAAGGAGGACAAAATAAGACTCTGTCTCAAAACAAAAACCAAAACAAAACAGGCAATAACAGATGCTGGTGAGCATGTGGGAAAAAGAGAACTCTCATACGCTGTTGGTAGGAATATAAATTAATTCAGCCACTATGGAAAACAGTATGAGAGTTCCTCAAAAAAGTAAAAATATGTTCTAGTAATTCTATTACTGGGTATATATCCAAAGGAAAGGGAATAAAAATATCAATATCAAAAATATCATCATTCCCTTGTTTGTTGCAGTACTCCTCACAACAGCCAAAATGTGGACTCTATCTAACTGCCCACCAATGGAATGGATAAAGAAAATGCGGTGTTATAAAATGGAATATTATTCAACCATAAAAAGAATGATCTTGCCATTTGCAACAGTGTGGATGGAACTGGAGGTCATTATGTTAAGTGAAATAAGCCAGGCACATACTCTCATTCAAATGTGGGAGCTAAAAACAAGTGGATTTTATAAAAACAGAGACTAGATTGGTAGTTAACAGTGACCGGGAAAGGGGAAAGGAATGAAAAGAAGGGGAATAAATAAATAAATCTATTTATTTCCACTGATCTATACGCTTAAAACATGGTAAAGATGGTAACTTATATATGTATATTTTACCACAATTAAAATTTTAAAAAATACAAATTAAAGAATAACACAGGGTGCTGGCCACACTGAGGGTGGCAGGTTCGAATCTGGCCCAAACCAGCTAAACAATGACAACTGCAACCACAAAATAGCCGGGCATTGTGGTGGGCGCCTGTAGTCCCAGCTACTTGGGAGGCTGAGGCAAGAGAATCACTTAAGCCCAAGAGTTTGAGGTTGCCGTGAGCAGTGATGCCACAGCACTCTATCCAGGGTGACAGCGTGAGACTCTGTCTCAAAAAAAGAAAAAAAAAGAATGACAATACAGAAGAAAATGAGAAAAATAAGTGAAGTTTTCAATAACGAAGAATATTATGTCAGCCTTTTGCCTAAAAATAAGTACAGGAATAAAGAAGGAGACTCTTCCCCACACATTACTTAACCTCTCTCTCTCTCTTTTTTGTGACAGAGTCTCACTTGATCATCCTCGGTAGAGTGCCATCGCGTCACATCTCACAGCAACCACAAACTCTTAGCCTTCAGCAATCCTCTTGCCTCCGTCTCCCAAGTAGCTGAGACTCCAGGCGCCCACCACAACATCCAGCTATTTTTAGAAATGAGATCTCGCTCTGATTCAGGCTGGTCTCAAACTTGTGAGCTCAGACGATCCACCCACCTTGACCTCCCAGAGTGCTAGGATGACAGGCATGAGTCACAGTGCCCGACTGCTTAGACTCTCTTGACGTTATTTTCTCACAAAAGGCCATAGGATTCTTTAGCCTTTAAAGTCAGTTTTGAGAAGTTCTGTTTATGGGTTGTTGGTTTTTTTTAGAGACAGAGTCTCATTTCATCACCCTTGGTAAAATGCCATGGCGTCATAGCTCACAGCAACCTCCAGCTCTTGGGCTTAGGTGATTCTCTGGCCTCAGCCTCCAGAGTAGCTGGGACTACAGGTGCCCACCACAATGCCCGGCTATTATTTTGTTGCAGTTTGGCCGGGGCTGGGTTTGAACCTGCCACCCTCAGTATATGGGGCTGGTGCCCTACTCACTGAGCCACAGGTACCGCCCCCATTTATGAGTTTTGATAAATATACTTAGCCGTGTAATCACCATCTAAGAGAGAGCAGTTTTCCATCACACCTCAAAGCCCCTTTCATAGTACTCCAAACATTTTATAATTAGCAGCTTCATATATAACTCAGAATTTTTGAATTGAACAGATTGATCTATCATTTTAAAGCATCTCATCTGAAAAAGAAGTTGAAGTTTCCTGACTGACTTTAACGGGCTTTTTTTTTTTTTTTTTTTTAGAGACAGAGTCTCACTTTGTTGCCCTTGGTAGAGTACTGTGGTGTCACAGCTCTCAGCAACCTCCAGCTCTTAGGCTTAAGCGATTCTCTTGCCTCAGACTCCCCAGTAGCTGGGACTACAGGCGCCTGCCACAACACCTGACTATTTTTTTGTTGCAGTTTGGCTGGGGCAGGGTTCGAACCCACCACCCTCCATATATGGGGCTGGTGACTTACCCACTGAGCCTCAGGCGCTGCCCTCAATGGGCTCTTAATCCTGAGGATACAGGGGCAAGATGTGTAGACTTAGGAGTTTTTTGTTTTGTTTTGTTTTTTACCCAAATGACACATATTATATATAAAGCTAAGCATAATAAACTACTTGATATGATTGCTAGATATAGTTGCATGTTATCCTGTCAAGGGGAATAAAAACAAAAGCCCTACTTTGAGATATAGTTAGTACAGGCTATAGTTCACAAGTTGTAATAAAGGCAACTAGAATTTAGAATACAACATAATTATTTCAAAACACAAAAGAAAGTAGCAATAGGACCAAATGAGCAATAAAGACTGGACTTGAAGTGAAAAAGAATTAGGGTTGACTCTCATTCATAGTAGTTACATTCTGCAATGTCCGTGACAACACTGAATTAGCAAATATTGAACCACGGCTCCTAGAGGGAATACAAGGTTAGATTCCTCAGGTCTCTAATCACATTTTTATCAACTGATCAATATATAACCTTGTTTTATGAGTGTTTCTATCTATTAAAGAAACCTTATTTAATATATATTTAGTTTATTGAACCCACAGCCCACAGCACTATCACTTAGGCCTGAACAAAGCTTATGTGTCACCTGTTCTTTCTTTCACACATCACCAGCCTTGTTTTGTTTAGGAATATGAGCGAGTATTTCAGTACTATACTTGGAGACCATTTGAAACAGTGAAATCACCAAGAAAAAGCATAAAAACATGACAAATGTGACTCTAAATAAACAGTGAAAACGAAGTCTAGGCTCAGCGCCTGTGGCTCGAGCCACATACACCTGATTTGGTGGATTGGAATCCAGCCTGGACCCACTAAACAACAACGACGGCTGCAACCAAAAAATAGCTGGGCATTGTGGTGGTGCCTGTAGTCCCAGCCACTTGGGAGTGGAGGCAGGAGAATCCCTTGAGCCCAGAAGTTGGAGGTTGCTGTAAGCTGTGATGCCACAGCACTCTACCCAGGGTGACAGCTTGAGGCTCTGTCTCAAAACAAACAAACAAAAAAAGGATGTCTATTTACATTCTTAAAACAAGAAGACAGAGTTAGCCAGGTTCAGTGGCTCACGCCTGTAATCCCAGCACTTGGGAGGCCAAGGTAGGTGGATTGCCTGAGCTCACAGGTTTGAGACCAGCTTGAGCCAGAGTAAGACCTTATCTCTTGGACGGCACCCATAGCTCAGTGGTTAGGGCTCTGGTCGTATACCCCAAGACTAGTGGGTTTGAACCTGACAACAATAACAACTGCGACAAAAAATAGCTGAGTATTGTGGTGGGCGCCTGTAGTCTCAGCTACTCGGGAGGCAGAAGCAAGAGAATCGCCTAAGCCCAAGAATTTGAAGTTGCTGTGAGCTGTGACAGCACAGCACTCTACTGAGGGCAACGTCGTGAGACTCTGTCTGAAAAAAAAAAAAAAAAAAGACAGAGTCACCTTGTGAGGGCCTGGGTCCCCAAAACCTTTGCCGGGATCTGCACCAAAGGCAGTTGATTTGAGAAAAAACTCAGACTCCATCATCTCAGGTGAAATAACGGATGGGAGCCTGTGAGAGACAAACACTAAGCCAGCGCATCTCAAGTGCAGCCCTGGGCCCATCGCCCCAGGTCTCTTTATTCAATCTAAAACCATAAATCAGGCTTGGCACCCATGCTCAGTGGTTAGGACACCAGCCACATACACTGCGGCTGGTGGGTTCGAACCCTGCCTGGGCCTGCTAAACAACAATGACAACTACAACAACAACAACAAATAGCCAGGGGCTGTGGCCAACCTGTAGTCTGAGCTACTTGGGAGGCTGAGGCAAGAGAATCGCCTAAGCCCAGGAGTTGGAGGTTGCTGTGAGGTGATGCCACAGCATTCTACCGAGGGCGATAAAGTGAGACACTGTGTCTACAAAAACAAACAAACAAAAAAAAAAACAACTTTCAGCTCAAGGTAAAAAGCTCTGATTCTATTTATATGCACTCATTTGTTTTTTTTCTTGCTGTGAGCTATGATGCCACCACCAGGGCAAAAAAATGAAACTCTGGCTTGGCGCCTGTGGCTCAGTGTGCTAAGGCGCCAGCCACATACACCTGAGCTGGCAGGTTCGAATCCAGCCTGCACCCGCCAAAACAACAATGATGGCTGCAACCAAAAAATGGCCGGGCATTGTGGCGGGCGCCTGTAGTCCCAGCTACTTGGGAGGCAGAGGCAGGAGACTCGCTTGAGCCCAGGAATTGGAGGTTGTTGTGAGCTGTGATGCTACAGCACTCTACCCAGGGTGACAGCCTGAGGCTCTGTCTCAAAAAAAAAAAAAAAAAGAAAGAAAGAAAGAAAAGAAATTCTATCTAAAAAAGAGAAAATAAAAAACAGAGCCTCCAAGACCAACCAATACCTTAATTTTAACCCTGTAAAGCCCATTTTCAGACTTCTGGACTTTAGACA
>CAUYON010202829.1:0-10796 GCA_963573935.1 Arctocebus calabarensis
TTATGAATTGGGCTGCAATAAACATTCTGGTACAAACATCTTTGTTATAATGTGATTTTCGGTCTTCTGAATATATACCTAGTAGAGGAATTATAGGATCGAATGGCAGGTCTATTGCAACAGCCACAAGCCACATGTGATACTGAGGTTTGGTGTATGGCTGGTTAGAACTGACATGTGTGTCAGTGCAAAACATATGCTGGGTTTTGAATTCTTGGAATGATAAAAAGAATATAAAATATCTCTCTGATAACTTTCTTATTGATCACATGTTGAAATGATAATATCTCAGATATATTGGGCTAAATAAATTACCCAGGAGGGTTGCTGGAGTCTAGGAGTTTGAGGTTGCAGTGTGCCACAATGACACTACTGCATTGTAGCTGGGGCAACAGAGTGAGACCCTGTTTCAAAGAAAAAAATTAATTTTGCCTGCTCCTTTTACTTTTTAAATATGGCTACCAGGAAATATAAGATGGCCTGTGTTGTAGGAGACCAAGCACCAGGCTTATAGAAGTCGCCACCAGTTCTTGAGGGAGGCACTGGGAGTGAGCAATCTCCTAGCCGGCTTGGAGATGTTTTGCAGCCCAGAGACAAGCCCTCAAGCAACTGCATGCGTTAATGAGATAAGATCATCCGGTCCTCATTAGCAAGCAGGTATTATACTGTGGACATTTGTGGTGCAACGGGGTGGGAGTTGAGCCCATGAGGAAAAAACACTTAAGCACGTAGCTCCAGCACGTGGGCCCCCCACACTTGTTGTATAATGCTTCAATAAAGGGCCATGACAGAGGTTACTCAGAGCTCTCCCTGCACCTATGGGAAGCCCACCTCTTGCAGGCTTATACCTTCAATTTGTGTCCCAGCTGTTTTTATTCCCAAGTTGATGGGGTGCGAAAGCGGGCACTGACACTGTGTGGCTCACATGGTATTTCTATTAGATAGCACTGGTGTCCAGAAGGACAAAGTCGATTGTCTTTGTCACAATCCCTGTATCAGTGTGATGGCATGCTGACAGGGATGTGGCCCATGACAGCATGGGCTGTAGGGTGGACAAGTGTTGCTCACCTGAGGAAGTGATGGTAGAGTGGTGGAGGGAAAGGAGGAGAATGAGGGGAGGAAGGACAGAGGAGACAGCTGAGACTGAAGTGCTGCGGTGGAGGGGATGGGATGTGTCTTAGCCACAGACAAGCTACATGGTGGTGTGTAAAGGCCAGAGAGGGTGGCAGGGAACAGACTACAGAGGGCTTGGTGGGCTTGGGTGAAGAGTCAGTCTCCATCCTAAAAGTGGCAGGAGGCAATTGAAAAGAATTTGAGCAGTGGCATGACATGATCAGATTTGCATTTTTAAAGTCTCTCTCTGTCTTTATTTCCCCTTCTGAGTGGTCTTAGAGGGTCCTAGAATCAGACTTCTGGGCCTAAATCACAGTCCTGTCACTAACTTTGTGACCTTGGGCAAATAACTTAAACTCTCAAGTGCCTCAGTTTCCACATCTGTAAAATGGGGATGATGATGATGATGAAAGCATCAACTTCATAGGGTTGTTGTGATGGAAAATGGATTATTATGGAAGGATACTTAGAATGGGCCTGAACACACAGTCACTACCCCACGTTATTCAATATTAAGTTATTGAGGGGGGAGACTCCATCTCAAAAACCTTGGCTTTCTTCATTCTGGGTACACATCCAAATATGAGTTGAAAAGATGATTTTTTTTTAATTTATGTGTTTCTTTTTTCTATCAGACTCTTTCCTCTCCCAGGAGGAAATCTCAGCCATTCTTGCCTTCTGTTCCACAGGGGTCTGGAGGACAGAAAGGAAGGAGTTGGGAACACTCAGGGGACATAGGAAGAGAACTCCATGAAGACCTTGATTCTAGCTTCTCTCAATGGCAGGATTCCTTATAGGTTTTTTTCCAGTATTGTTTCCTTGTAAAGTCAGGTTGGATAAAGAGGCACTATTTTAGCAGGAAGGCAAAGAAAAAAAAATGACCTTCCCCTGGCTCTTGCCTATTAGAACGTCCCACGCTGGGTGACAAGGCAGGAGAGGGCACAGCTTTCCCAATGTTATGTACACATTTGGAGAAGTGCTTGTTTGTTAAGTTCTTTGACTATATTCCAAGAACTCAGCAGTGCCTCCTTGGAGGGTGACCATTGGAAGCCAAGACTGGTCTAGGATATGTTGCCAATTGCCCAAGAGTTTATAGCAACTTTGGCGGCGTGACATATTCACAGAGCTCAAAATCTTGAAAATCTATCTAGGTGCTGAGCTGGGTAAATAAAACCAAGCACTTCTGTAGCTCTTCTTGTTAATTCATCTAGAAGTTTCATAACAGTGCTTATCCATGGCCCTGGTTTGCCAGCTGTGGACACATTTGGGTGCACATACATTGAGCTTATCCCCCCCAGGGCATAATATTCATGCTTCCCACACCCATTGCAGGTGAGAAAGGCTCCTGTCAGCTATGAGCCTGGGAGACCTGGCCTTATCCATTCATCTTCCTGCTCCCCTTGTAACTGGGAACTGAATTTGGTACAGGTTTTTTAAGAAACTTTTCTCATCCTGGGTTATCTTGGGCACCTGATACTTCAGGAGTCCTAGGGGCTTTGGATCAACTCTATTCTTTCTAATATTTGGCATAGGAGCAGTGCCATCCAGTGTGTTGATGCAGCTCCCAACATCTTAGCCCTCTGTGCTAGTTTCCCAAGCACAGAAAAAAGGGGGTGTGAAAACAACTTTTCCCTGTATACTCTCTCATTAGGGAAGAACTTTCCCCAAAGTCCCCTGCAGAGGTCTGCTTGTGCCCTATTGGTCTGCCCCAAACCAGTCACTGCCATTGGCATAGACTAGCCACAATTGCTCTCCTGGCCAGACCCTGGTCTTTGGAGGTGGGGAAAAGGTGGAGCAGGAGCTGGGCCATCAGATTCAGTCTTTATCCTAAGAGCATGAGGCTTACTGTAATAGCTGTCATTCATACGTGTAAGGTGGATGTTGGTCAAATGTTTGTAACTCAGAGACTTACTGAAATAGATACCCTT
This sequence comes from Arctocebus calabarensis, assembly GCA_963573935.1. NCBI lineage: Eukaryota > Metazoa > Chordata > Mammalia > Primates > Lorisidae > Arctocebus > Arctocebus calabarensis. The sequence continues at coordinate 3,042 of CAUYON010202829.1, forward strand.
CATAAGTGTGAGTCGGGTGTTGGTCAGATATTTGTAACTTGTGGACTTACTGTAGTATCCTTCATTTCTAAGTATAAGACCTCAAGAACCTTTATGAGGTGTAGGGCTTTGAAAAACTTCCTGATATATTTTCCCTTTTAGTAATTTGCTCTTTGTTTCCTTGAAGCTCTATAAAGCAGGGCTGGGAGATTAAGTTCTGCCCAGGGAAAGAAGGGAGAATACTTCCTAAAACAAAGAACACCTCTTCAAGTTCCTTTTAAACTTACCGAAATCTGCAGTCTAGAACAGAGGTCAGCAAACTGTGGCATATGGGCCAAATCCCATGGCTGTTTTAGTAAATAAGGTTTTCCCGGAAACAGCACTGTGCATTTGCATTTTATGCATCAACCGTGCTGCTTTTGCATGACAGCAGAGTTGAGTAGCTGTGATGGGGACTAGATGGCCTGCAAAGCATCTAGTATTCATTATCCAGCCCTTTACAAAGAGAAAAAGAAAAGTTTGTTAACCCTAGGTAGAAAGGCATACTTTGGAGAGGAGGCTCCTCAGAACACTTGAACTTGCCTTTTTACATATTAAATTCCAAAGCTCAGAGGGTGCAGTAACATATTACAAGGAAGGTTTTGCCACACGGTGATACAGGGTGGCTGGTGCCCTGGCTCAGGCTAAGCTGGACCACCCAGGAGGGCTTGATGCACCTTCTGCGTGGTGTGTGTGTGGGGTGCAGGGGGTGTTGCTGCAATGGAGGTACGGTGCATGTGTGGAGGCGAGGGCTGGAGAACCAAGTGCAGCAGAGTGGGGCGAGCAAAACAGAAGCCTAAGGGTCCCTAGGAAGTTGAGGAAGACCACGGTACAGTCTCTGCCGCTGTCAGAACCACCTCCTCTTTCCCTTATTTCAAAATATAGTACCCACCAATGTGAAGCTGCCCTCTTGGGCACACACACAACTTCTGAAGCGGAGAATGACCACAATACAGGGTTTCCCCACTCAGGGCTGAACAGGGACCCCCCCCCCCTTTCCTAGCCCTGGGCGATTTCATATAAGTTTCCCAGGTCTGGGCAATTTCATGAAAGGAAGCTCATTCACTTTGCTTCAGCAGAAGAGACTGTATCCATTTGTTAGACTATATACCGCTGAACAAAATGTGTTGATCTTCTGTCTTGGGTCTTTCTCTTTGCCAGAAGCTCTGGTGCTTTTTACTCCTGTATTCCTTCCTGGCTAATAAATCCTATCTTACCACTATGATCTATGGTCTGTGGGTTCATTTTTCTAATCCCTAAGACCAAGGACCTATTGAAATTCCAGTAGCAACAGGACTCAGGAAAGTCCTTCTAGTGCAAGGTGGGCAAGGCCCAGAAGGGGTTTGCATGAGAGTGTCCTGACTTCTCCCTCAGAGTCAGAACTCCCAGCTGTCTCCTAGACATATCTTGGGGAACTTCCAGGCACCCAGAAAGGTATTGCATGGGGCCTGGGACTGCTCCACCTTGGCCTGAGGTAGGGCAGCAGTGGCGGAGGGAGACTCCTTAGCAAGGTCCCCCCAGGGTGCGGTCTTCTGGGGTTCTACCACTATAGTCTCTGCTTTGGATTAACTCTGACCTGTCCAGATCCCTCAGCCCACTCCACTAAGTCAGCCCCCTGAAGAAAACATTTCTTTCTATGCTTAAAAGAAATCCTGGCTTCCTTTTTCATAACATTGATTATACCTGTTCATTCAGTGTCTGTTTAGCCTACAAGATAATTAGTTCTCTGAGACAGGACTATAACTTGTTTATGGCTCTATGCTAAGCACAGAACTCGGTGATAACACAAAGTGAACGTGCAATGGAGGAATGAATGAGTAACTCAAAAGACCACTCCCTAGTATATCCCTATCTGTCGGGTATTGTACTATCTAATAGCTGTTTGTGCCATCATTGTGAAAGGCTCTCCACTTAAGAAAGGAGATGAAAAACTGTTAGACTTTGTGGCTGCATTTGTAGGCAGCACTCAGAAACCACAGAAGGCCCCAGAGCTAAGATGTATTCCTGACATTTAAGTGTCTACACTGACATACGCCCATTATCAGCCTCTCTAATAGATGTTGCTGGTATCAGGGAACAAAGTCTTTCCCACATTGATTTCCAGACTGGAGAAGTGAAGCTAGTTGGCTGCCATTTAACTGAACTAATCATCTTGAAGTATGATGACCGCACAAATGCACAGAACACCACATTGCAGGAGGGATGGTCTGGCTCTGGGACAAAGAGAAGTGGGTGGGGGTGGGGTAAATAATTCAAATAATTCAGTCACTTTATGCATGTATATTATGCTCCAGTAATTAAGTAAAAGCATGAAAAAGAGAAACAAAATAATCTCCAAACATTTCTATCCATGTCAAGAATAGTAAGAGGCAGTATTTTTTTCCTGCCCAATAAGAGCCAGGTGCACTGCTAAGCACCTGACAGCCATTTTCTTATTTAATCCTGACAACAACCCTATGAGATATTCATCATTTATTCATTGAAAAACTACTTAATGAGCAACTACTTGTACTAGGCACTGTGCAGGCCCTGAGATTCAGATAGTTAAACAAGATAGGCCATCAGGTCCTCACCTTCATGGAGGTCACATTTCAGTGCAGAGTTACCATTATGAACTCCAACTTACAACCTGAAAAAAATGTCTGGAAAGCCCAGTCATTTGCCTCTCTTCTGTGTCTAGTAATTGATCAGGCTGGGATTCAGCTCCCAAAGTCTATGCAGACAACACTCCATACCAGCTATATTGTTAGGCAGAGATTACCTTTTTATTTCTTTACTTTTAGAGCAGAAAAATATCCTATCATTGGAAAATGGGACAAAGATTGTTGACAGAATTTCCTTCTTCAATAGGTCCTTGGTCTCAGAGATTAGAAGAATGAAACACTGGACCATAGAGATCATTGATTAAGAAACGATTAGATAGAAAGCAATAGAAGGAATGAAAGGCACCAGAGCCTCTGGCAGAAGGAGGAGTCTCAAGTGGGAAGTCCCCTTGTGGGTCTTTTGTCTAGGGGTTATATACTGTTTTGTAAAAATGGGAGGTCTTTAGAGTTACAATTGGCTAGGACTTGGCAGACTTCAATGTTGATGAGTATATTAACAAATGAATGCAGTCCCTCCAGCTCTGAGCAAAATGGCAGGGCCTCCACTTCAGAAGAGACCTGGTTTACATGAAATTAAATTATCCAGGTCAAGGAAACTGGGTCCCTACCCAGCCTTGGATGGGGGAATCCTGTATCAAGGGTAGAATACATTTCTTTACTTATGTCATGCAGATTCCCTTCTGTGTCCTGCTTCCTTGAGTGTCAGGTTCCTTCCTAGGTAGAAACTCTCCACGGAAGCCCCAGGCTTTCCTGGCTGTCCTGGGTGGGCCATTCCAAGAGGGGCAGTGTACCTTGGTCCTGGGCTCTGGAAAACATTGGGCCTGTGCCCCAGCTTGGGGCATGTTCCTTTCCCTGAACTGCTCACAAGGCCAAGGGTATAAGTATTCTTTTTATAATTTTACTTAATCTTTGAATATGTGACATACATGATCTGACAGTTAAGTTTGCAAACTCAAATGAGACACAGTGCTACATACATCATTGCTGAATGTCATCATGGTAACCTTCAAAGTACTCCCCTTGGGAAGCAATGCACTGACACTAGCACCTAGTCCACTCTTCAAAGCAATTTTGGAACTCTTTATTCTAGAATGACCATCAGAGCTGTTATACAGTGTACAAAAACACACAACAATAATGAATGCCACTCAGCAAGACACTACCACATAAAGACCCAAACACAGCTGAAAGATACTGATAGACTAAGGTTATGAAACCTTATCAAGTTGTTTGTACAGTGCTGCCAATGTAAGGGTAGGGTGGCAAGTTCGTGAACTTAATTATCAGACCTCATATGTTCTATTCATGTGGCACAAAATTCAAGAAGTTAAAAAAAAGTTATAAGGAAAGTGTGCTCCCTCATCCTGTCCTCCAGCCCTCAGGTCCCTTCCTGGAGATTTTTGTGTGTGCAGGTAGAAGACATCTAAGACAAAGGGATGGAAATGATGGAGAGGCTTACCTGTGAGACTCCTACAACAATAGACTTGTGCTGCTGAAGTGTGAGGAGATCCTAAGATACCCCCCACCAATCAAGTTAACACACTTTTTTTCTTTTTTGACGGAGTCCCACTTTGTCTCTCTTGGTAGAGTACCATGGCATCATAGCTCATGGCAACCTCAAACTCTTGGGCTTAAGCGATCCTCTTGCCTCAGCCTCCCAAGTGGCTGGGCTACAAGCACCCACCACAGCACCTGGCTATTTTTAGAGTTGAGGTATCACTCTGGCTGGTCTTAAACTCCTGAGCTCAGACAGTCCACTTGCCTCAGCCTCAAGAGTGCTGACCCCTAAGCCACCTTTTCATGAGCCACTTCCTGTTCCATTGATCTGTTTTGCAGAGCCTCTAAGAAGCCAGGACAGGGACTGGGAAGAATGGTCCCCACAGGAAATGAGCACACTTGATCTGGGTAATGCTCTGGGGTCTTATTATTTGGTTTACTAAAAGCTCACCTTACAGTTGGTGCTTAGACAAGATTGTCCCCAGTTGGGCACAAGAACTAGGAACAGTGTGGCCACTCTAAAGTTCTCTGTGAGCGGCTAGCCCTCCTCTCTGTGGCCCCTCTTGGTGTTTTTTCCTCTTTAACAAATGACCTTCAAAACATCTTTGTTTTCTCCTACCCAATTCCTATGGAGGTAACAGACATTCAAAACATTGAATTATTTTTTTAATAAAAAGCCGGTAATCCATCTTCTGATTCTTGGGTGATAGAAAACAGAGATTGACCTTGTTTGCCATCAATAATAAACCATCTTCTGGGAGAGGGTGGGCTGGCATGCTTCCCACCAGCTTGCTGATGGGCGCTGATTTAGCATTATGGCCAGGCTGTCTTGCAGGACAAAGAAATTAATATGCTTATAATGCCTGCTGAACTTGCTACTTTCCTCAGTTTCAACAGGCACAAGAATGTGAGTTAGAAATGGATATTCTTGATCATCCTTTAAAGATCATACATGGTATTTAACTCCGAGGTATAATGAAATAAGAAATATTCTGGATCATAAAGTTGGCATGCTGTTTGTTTTATCTTTTATTTAAGTGGATGCTTTCCTTTGCCCTGAAGTGTTTTGTTGCCAAAGACCATTTGACTCTGTTTTCATCTCCCTAGACTCTCACTAACTCAGACCCTATTTGAGTAAATCATATGCATACCAGCTTTCTGTGGAAACTGGGGTCAGAACAAAAGTTGTCCATTTCTTCTGTGTGTCAATCCTCCAAATACTCTCCAGATTCCCTGCCTGAGGTTGCAAACTATTGACAAATCAATACCATAGTTGGGACTAGGGAAGAGTGGGTGGCACTTTGAACACTACCTATTCGGCGTTCACCAAGCAAGCAATTCTATCTTCATCATAGTCAAGATCAGAATTGTCCAGACACTGGCTGGAGACATGTAGCTCTTGCAGGGTTGCCTGGAGAGGAGTATTGGCCATGGGCTGAAGAGGATGGAATTCAATGTGCTAGGTTAAGATGACTAAGACATGGTTCCATGTGGGGGATTCTTCTTTCTAGGATGGGAGGTAGATATTCCTTTTAGAGATGTTAATTGTACATCTGTGTGCCAGGCACTGGGGAAACAGAGTGAGATGAAGGCCTTGTTTGCTTATAACCCATAACTTCCTGGGGAGTTAGACATGTGAGCACAGAACTGTAATCCCAAATGAGAAGTGAACACCAAATATTATTGAGAGAAGGAAGATGGGTATGGAAGATCAGAAATAGCTTCATGGAGGAGGTGGCAATAGTTTTAAAAGATGACTAGGAAATTTTTTTTTTTTTTTGAGACAAGAGTCTCACTCTGGCACCCTTGGTAGAGTGCTGTGGTGTCACAGCTCACAGGAACTTCCAACTCTTGGGCTTAAGTGATTTTCCTGCCTCAGCCTTCTGAGTAGCTGGGACTACAGATGCCTGCCACAATGCCCAGCTATTTTTGTTGCAGTTGCTACTGCTGTTTTAGCTGGCTGGGGCTGGGTTTGAACCCATCGCACTTGAGATATGGGACTGGTGCCCTATCCACTGAACCACAGGCACTGCCCTGACTAGAAATTTTTAGGCAGATGAGATGGGAAGGACATTAGGTGGTTGGGAGGGAAAAGAATAGAGTGACAGTAAATAGGAAAATATAGGGAGTAATGATGATGATGATAACACAGCAAACACTAACATGGTGCTATTAGTGCTGTTCTTAGGTGTTGAGTGTATTGCTCACTTGATCCTCATAGCAATCTTATATACAGATGAGACTGGATTCCTTCCCCATGATCACAGTGTCTGGGAGGAGCAGAGCTGGGATTCCAGCCTGGGAAGGCTGGCTCAGAGCTTGGACTTCCCCACTGCATTGTGTTACTAAGTATTACCAGTGCAAGATGCTGGGTGGAAGGGGCTGGGCTAGGGAGGTTCTGACAAGTGGGTTAGAGTTGGGTGGTGAAGAGTGTTGTCTGGATCCTGTCCAAGCTGAGGCTGAGATTTTTACCCTGTAGGCATAGAGGGATTCTGCATAAGAGAGCTTGCAACCAGATTTATGTTCTAGAAAAAAATCACCTTGGTGATGTGATAATGAACTAGAGGCAGAAGAATCTCATGATTGGCTTAAGGCTACTGCAATTGTCCAGGCCAGACCTGGTGAGACCTGCAGGGCAGGAGAAGAGGGAAAAGATTTAAGAACTATTTTAGAGGGAAAACAGGCAAGATTAGGGGAGCAACTTGATGTAGGGGAATGACAGGAATTGCCAATGGCTGATGCTTGGAGGCTGGGTGACTTTTCAAGCTGCCAGCTCTGAATGGCTGCTGGAATGTGGAGAATCACCTTCATCCACTGAGATGCTGCTACACCCCACTGGTCCCCAAGGAAGGTCACATGCCCCTTACCAGGCTGTCCCATTGTGGATACAGACCCAGCTCCTAGTTTTCTCCAGTACTCCAGACACTGGGCTGTAGAGAAAATAAGGAACAGAAGACCGGATGGAACTCAGAGGGATCATGGTGAAGAATTTACCATATCTCTCACAGAGGGTCAGAAGCTGCTCCCAACTGTAAGCCTGCTAACCTTAGATTTTCTTTTCCCCAACTCCTGGGATCCCCAAACCCAGATTACCCTTCCTCAAAAAAGCAAAAATTTGGTTTTGCATTTTACAATATCTGCATCCCAGGAAGAAAATCTTTTAGCATTTTCTGACGGTATGGTTATCCCTTCATTATTCAAACCTCTCCCTCTAGACTAATTTCTCAGCCTCACCTTTGCATACTCAAGAGACTCATTAAAGCATTTTCCCAAACAAAAAAGCAGGCTTCTCCCAAGGATGAATTTTGCTGCCACTCCTAGAATGCAGAAACAGCTGTAGGCATCTAAGAAAATTGCAACGTTTTCATTCTTCCTGTAATATTAAATATCACAAAAAGGCCAAGACTGGAGACCATTAGATTTATCTAGCATCTAGTTGAATGAATACTCATTAAGGAAGAATTTTTGGTGATTCAGCCAGGGTCTGATCTAGGAAAGACACCTCCCCAACTCTGAGGACAGTCATAGGCAACAGTGAAAAATAATCATGAGGCAGAATCAACAGAAAAACTCTGGCAATATGAATAATCAGAGTAGACCAACTCCCCCAAGGAACAACAAGGTAGATACAGCACAA
>CAUYON010202830.1:0-11424 GCA_963573935.1 Arctocebus calabarensis
ATAGAGTGAGACTCTGTCTCCACAAAATAAATAAATAAATAAATAAAACATCATAAGAATATGCAATTTCCACTGATGGGTGCCAGACTATGCTATTCCAAAATAGGCCTATTTCGCATATAGATTATTTTGAACTAAAAGACATAGAAACAGCAGGAAAAACTGTAAAAACAGGGTAGAAGTTTAACTTTTGTAAAATAAATTTACATTTATAAAGGAAACCTCCATTTATAAAGATACTTCCCACTGTAGTGTCACAAAGAGAACTCTTATCAATGGAGAAAGCCCAACTTAAGTCAACACAAGAAACTTCACTAAATAATTGGTGTTTAGCATACATTTCTTGATCATCTTCTCATAACTTGCCTTTGTTGCCCAGAAACCGAAAACCAATTTTCCTTTGTTCAGCCTAAAATGGTCTTCAAACTCAAATTCCAACTGCACCTTTGGGTTACTCATGGCTGATGCTCCCAACTACGCATGTGCAATGCACATTTTAATACATTTCTGTTTGTCTTTAGCCAGTCTAATTTGCAGGCTTTCAACTATGATGAGGACTCAGTGGCTCACGCCTATAATTCTAGCACTCTCAGGGGCCAAGATGAGAAGAATGCTGGAGATCAGAAGTTCAAGACCAGCCTGAGCAAGAACAAGACCCTGTCTCTAAAAAGTAGCAGGGTGCTGTGGTGAGCACCTGTGGTTTCAGCTATTCAGGGGGCTGAGACAACAAGGATCACTTGAGCCCAGGATTTGGAATCTACTGTGAGCTATGATACTAGGGCACGCTACCAAGGGCAACATAGTGAGACTGTCTCAAAACAAAAAAAAAAGAAAGGAAGAAAATCTATGATGAGTAGAGGAAAAGTTTTTTTTCCCTCCCCTATACCACCTTCATCTCTCTCAATGTGGCCTTCCATCCACTTTTGAATGTTGGAGGGTTATACTATGGCTTCTCTTTGGACTATATACATCTCTTACCTTGAAAGATGGAAGGTTGGGTTAACTTAAATGAAATTTGGCCTGAGGATTCCTCTATACTATGAGTTACCAGAAACCAAGTGCTAACTTAGTATGTAAACAAACTCAAAGCCTAACTTTGGCATAGTCTCAGCTAATCATAGCAGCTGACCTTCAGCTAATCGTAGGTAGCTGATGAGACCATGCTCAAATAAAGCAATTGCTGAACTATAATCCAGCAAACTGTTTCTGTACCTTGCTTCCATTTTCTATCCATAAATGCTGCCTGACTATATTGAAGAGCAGAGCTCTCTGAACCGCTAAAGGTTCTGAGGGCTACCTTATTCTCAAATAGAGTAATTCTTTGCTCAATTAAACTATTTTAAATTTAATTTGTCTGGAGTTTTTCTTTTAACAGGTAAAAGAGATAAAACTCAAAAGGGAGAATTCCGTGGAGGAGAATCATTTCTATTCAGTCCATGTCCCTTTGAAAATAGTTAACAATAATTTCACATACCATTAAAATAAAAAACAAAAAGAATGAACTGTGATGCTACAGCACTCTACCCAGCATGACAGCTTGAGACTCTGTCTCAAAAAAAAAAAAAAAGAAAGAAAGAAAGAGAAATATGCAAATTTGCCAGCTTACTCTGATAGGAGATGAAGGCTTCCTAGAATCTAAAAGGTAGTAAAATCAGTGAGGTACCAAGAAACTGCAGGGTAAATCACACCTAACCAGCCACATGGTGAAAAACTAAAACAAAACAAAACCTATGGTATTAATCTAAGGAAAGTCCTGCCCTCCAATACACCAAAAAGAAGCTCCAGAAGGCAGCTGGTCTACCACTACAGAAATTACAAATTTGAATTCTATATGCACCTACAATCAGATCAATCCCTCTGAATAGGGAAGCACTTTATGCAGGCCTGCTAGCCAAAAGGCAGATCGAAAGGATAGGAACTCACAAGATGTGAGTCAGCAATCAATATTTAAACAAATTTGGTGTGAAATGACATGGAAGTTGGTAAAACTCCAAATGCACTGGTAAATTTTAAATTTGAGGTAACGTCACTTTAAAACTTAAAAACGCAACTCTTATAAACCAAGACTATCTTCCTTAGATACTAAGAAAGTATCTACTTTAGTATGTACTAAAGACAGCATTTGAGAATCTAAAATTTCTGACGTTTTTTCCCCATAAAAAGGAATTAATGACATAATATTAAAATTATTGAAACAGATTTTGCTCTTAGATATACAGACTGAATATAGTAAGTGTATATGATTATAGTCTACATAAAGCTAAAGTTAATACAGGGTGGCCATAAATGTAATTTTACATTGCACATAAACTCTATGGCTACCCAGTTTCATCAATTAGAAAGTACGTGAATATTCCAACATTTATTCTATTGACAATTTGATCTTATTTAAACAAGATCAAAAAATTCTCTGGAAAAATCAAAGGTCATCTTGACAAGTTTTCGGTACAATTTTAGATAACTTTTGAGCAATCTAGGATGCTAAATAAATTCAAAGCCATTGCAGATCAGGTAAAGGTACCTTGTGTTAAATAACCAAATTACATTACACAAGCCTGTCAAAAGTAAAGAACCACATCTTTTTTGCCTCCTCATGGAAGCCATCGATATTTTATAAATAAGTCAGATGCTTAATAATTGCTCGTTGATAGCCGGGAGTTGTGGCGGGCGCCTGTAGTCCCAGCTACTAGGCAGGCTGAGGCAAGAGAATCACCTAAACCCAAGAGTTGAAGGTTGCTGTGAGCTGTGTGATGCCACGGCACTCTGCTGAGGGTGATAAAGTGAGAATTTGTCTCTACAAAATAATTGCTTGTTGAGTAGTACACATTTTTGGAAAAGAATATTAAAAAGAACATAATCCTAGCTTAATGCCCATAGCTCAGTGGTTAGGGTGCTGGCCACATGCACCCAGGCTGGCAGGTTCGAACCCAGCCCAGGCCTGCTAAACAACAGTGACAACTGCAACCAAAAAAATAGCCAGTAATGTGGCAGGCACCTATAGTCCCAGCTATTTGGGAAGGTGAGGCAAGGAGTCACTTAAGCCCAAGAGTTTGAGGTTGCTATGAGCTGTGACACCACAGCACTCTACCGAGGGCGACATAATAAGACTCTATCTCAAAAAAGTAATAAAATAAAGAATAATAAAAAATAAATATGTTCACACATCTGTAACCATTTACTAAAACATTAAAGCCCATCAGAAAGGAATCTGAGATGCCACATGATACTTTGTCTTTACTAGAGGATAAGATAGGCTAACTTCAGGTCAGCAAGACCCTGTTTTCATTAAGCATGTATTTGAGGACACACCGCTCACCAAAAAGAAATCAACACAGTAACCTCTGACTTTTAAGGGTTGTTTGTTAAGTCCAGGAGACTAAATAAAAAAAAATAAAATAAAATAAAATAAAAGTCCAGGAGACTTAACTTTAGAAAGTGACCTCTAGTTCACCTCAATTAAAAAAAAAAAAAAACACATAGACTATAAAAGAAAACAAAAAATCCTTGGGGATGGGGCTGTTGAGGGAAAGATGTCAAGTTCAGCTCACATGGTCTTCTGCTGACACCAGTGGTTTTACTTAAACTAGAAAATGTTTATGCTTCCCATTACAGTAAAAGCTACGTAAAAGTTCAGTCTGGAACCTCAAGAAACATTCAAGAGAACAAAAACATTAACTTCCCATGATTCTCAATTTAAGCCAAGCCAGGAAAAATACACAAATTGTCAGCCCATGAATATCATAAGAGGCTGAAGAAATGAGAGACCGAAGGGAAATGAAGTAGGGCAAAAGGAAATGTAGTTTGGACAAATCCTAGTCCCCAGAGAATACAAAGCTTTTGAATGAATACAAAGAATAAAAGAGCAATAAAATCATCATTCCCCCAGCAAATAATTTTCATTTTCAACACTTATCTGAAGAATACCAATGTCCTATAAACAATTTTTCACCAAAAATACCAGTTTCTTTCAGTAGACTTTTTTGATAAGCATACATTTTATCATTTGTCTATGCTCTAAGCCCCAGTGGAACTCTAGAAGCTTCTGCCTTTCTGGGCCATACTTCAAACAGGACCAGGGAAGGCCAAGTGGTCCAATATAATTTCTAGTTTCTAAAATATCCCACTCTGCTTTGCTCAGAGTCCCCCCATAGGCTTCCCCCCCACCCCCAGAAAGAAGTAATTCTCCTTAAGAATAAGAAATAAGAAATATTTAGAACAGAGGTTCTCAACCTGTGGGTTTGTGACCCACACGAACTGTATTAAAGGGTTGCAACATTAGGAAGGTTGAGAACCACTGATTTAGAGTAGCTGTAACCGTGGATAAGTTGCCCTCCTCCATGGCCTGTACAAACTAGTTAATGAAATATCATTCATAGTTAACAGGCTTATAATCAAAATCAGAGGAACAGTTAGATACATGCAGTAAAGCAGTATATGTCATACATTCTCCATTTCTTCTGGAATACTAAATATGTGCAGGATCACTAGGAGGAGGAACATGAAACCATGTTCTTTTACCTTGAAACCAGTGACAGTATACATCAGGCCTCTGATATAAACAGAGTGGAAAATAAAATGATAGTGGTAAGAGAGAAAGGGATGAAAACAGCACATGGTAAAAAGTAAAAAAGAGACCCACTGGTAATTGCCTCAGTCCTACTGTAGGTTTGCTTGTTCATTCAACAAGTATTTACTGGATGTCTACCATATACCAATTTACCAAACCTGCTATGAAAATCTAAAAGATCTCCACCTCAAAAAAAGAATATCCAGCTCAGGAGCAATAAATATGCATCATTAAACAAATTGAAAGCAGCTCTGTGCCTGTGGCTCAATGGGCTAAGGGGCCAGTCACATACACCTGAGCCGGCAGGTTCAAATCCAGCCCAGGCCCGCCAAACAACAATGACGGCTGCAACCAAAAAATGGCCAGACGTTGTGGCGGGTGCCAGTAGTCCCAGCTACTTGGGAGGCGGAGGCAAGAGACTCGCTTGAGCCCAGGAATTGGAGGTTGCTGTGAGCTGTGATGCCACAGCACCCTATCCAGGTGACAGCTTGAGGCTCTGTCTCAAAAAAAAAAAACAAATTGAAAGCAAAATACAAAGAAAACACAAACGAAGAGAATAAGTCTGCAGAATCCAAATCATAGACACTAAATTTACAGCAAACTCCAAAGGAGAGTATCTTTTATATAAAGAATGGCCCTGGGCAGTGCCTGTGGCTCAGTGAGTAGGGCGCATGCCCCATATACCGAAGGTGGTGGGTTCAAACCCGGCCCCAGCCAAACTGTCCAAAAAAATAGCCAGGGGCTATGGTAGGCGCGAGGCGGAGGCAAGAGAATCGCCTAAGCCCAGAAGCTGGAGGTTGCTGTGAGCTATGTGACACCATGCACTCTACCAAGGGTGATAAAATGAGACTGTCTCTACAAAAAAAAAAAAAACATAGACCCAGAGACACTTAGCTTTATTACACCCATAAAAAATTCTCCAATGCTGACATCCATAAAAATAACTCTGAACCTGAACTAAAACTTATCTAATAATTGAAATTTTAAAAATGTACGTTAGCCTTTAAATAAGGGCCAAAATGTTGAAATCATACCATAGTTAACTACTAAACTTGTACCCACAGAACTCAGTCGGAAAATGAAACCTGATTAAGCCTCAAAATAAATGCCTTGAGGCCTAAATACTAAACTTGTACCCAAAGAACTCAGTCGGAGAATGAAACCTGATTAAGCCTCAAAATAAATGCCTTGAGGCCTGACTGAGTGAAGACAACCAAAAGCCAAGAAATTGGAATTGTAAAAACACTTGAGGGTCACCAGAGAAATATATTTCAAAACACTATGATTTAGAATCTAATCAATTTTGTTAGGTTAGAACTGTGGTTCCCAGCCTTCAGGCCAGTGACTGGTACTGGTCCATGGCTTGTTAGGAACTCAGGCACACAGAAGATGAGCTGGGGAGGGGAATGAAGCTTCAGCTGTATTTACAGTTGCTCCCCATCACTGGCAACACCACCCAAGCTCCACCTCCTGTCAGAAGGATCAGCATTAGAATCTCATAGGAAAGTGAACCCTACTGTAAACTGCACATGTGAGGGATCTAGGTTGCCCCTCCTTACGGGAATCTAATGCCTAATGATCGAGGTGAAGCTGAGGCAGTGATGCTACTGCTGGAGAGCAGCTAATAATATAGATTATCATTAACAGAGAGGTTTGGCTATATAGAGACCATAATAAATCAATTGCTTGGCTCATATCAAAACCATCCTCTCAGGCGGGTTGGGCTCTGGCTCCGTATACCAAGGGTGGCAAGTTCAAACCTGGCCCAGCCAAACTGCAACAAAAAAATAGCCAGGTGTTGTGGCAGGTGCCTGTAGTCCCAGCTACTCGGGAGGCTGAGGCATGAGAATCACCTAAACCCAGGAGTTGGAGGTTGCTGTGAGCTGTGTGATGCCATGGCACTCCACCAAGGGTGATAAAGTGAGACTCTGTGTCTACAAAAAAAAAAAAAAACCATCCTCTCCACCAGTCCATGGCAAATTTATCTTCCATAAAACTAGTCCCTGGTGCCAAAAAAGGTTGGGACCACTGCTGTAGAACATTTCTTAAGACTTAAGATGCCCTAAGTACCCAAAATGGCCCTCTATTAGAGGCAATCCTGAACACAAGTCCTGGAAAGCAGGAGATCATGAAGAATTCTCTGCTAGAAATACAGCAGACAAAAAAAATGTAATAGCTATTATAAGACAAGAAAACCTTCAACTGGATGTTTTTTGTTCTCTACTAAGTCAGCACTAGGGAATATCTTTTCTTATATAATACTAAGAAGTCCAGTTTGTAATATAAATGCTACATTAGAAAAAGAAACATTTCGTACCTGAGACAAAGTAGACACAAAGTTTTCTAGAATGCAACACAGCCAAATGCAGCATTTCTGTACCTCTGAAAAATGGAGAAAGTTTTATAAGTTTTTAAATATTGGTTTCGAATATAACCAAAATGTGATAAAATAATTTGAAAAAGATGTTATAACCATAGCCACTTGAGTAAATAAAACAATCTGTTAACATTCTAAACTAAAAAATAGCCAATTTGACAATCCCAGAGACTCAAGGACTCTGCCTCAAGGAGCTGTCTTCATATTGAAGCCAATGGAGCCTCCAGGAAGAGTCAGGCCCTTTTGCGAGTCAGGCTCTTCTTTCAATAATGAAATCCAAGTCCTGGTCCTGTCTTCCCATCTAATACACCAGTGACTTTAAGCAAGTTGCCTGATCTCTCTAAGCCTATTTCTCCTTCTGGAAAATAAGAGGTGTCAATTAAATAAAATAAAATAGGTTGAGCATAATGGATGGCTCATACCTGTAATCTTAGCGCTCTGGGAAATCAAGACAGGAGGATCTCTTGAGCTCAGGAGTTCAGAGACCAGCCTGATCAAGAGTGAAACTATGTCTCTCCTAAAAATAGAAAAATCAGCCTGGTAGGCACCTGTAGTCCCAGCTACTTGAGAGGCTGAGGCAGTTGAAACCAGGAGTTTGAGGTTGCTGTGAGCTAGACTAATGCCATGGCACTCTAGACTGGGAAACGGAGTAAGATTCCATCTCAAAAAAAAAGATAAGAAATAAAATAACATGAAAGCTTGTAAAGTATAAAGTACCACAAAAGGCTAATCACTATTAGTAAGTAGCATATGCCATTTCCAGCTCTGAAATTTCATTAAAAGTATTAAAAATATTTGAGTTTGAACTGAATCTCAAATAGAAATAAACTACCAATATCACCACTATACTTCTCAGGCCATATCTGTTTCCGGTTTCAAACAGCAGCCATGGCACAGTCTAGACATGCTAAATTCAGTCTTCAAAGGTCAAGCCAGTGGTTGTTAGTGAGTACAAGGTATAAATGGCTGTAATTAACCAGAGACTGGACCCAGACTAAAGGAGGTGGCCACTACTTGGGTCTGGGTTTACGGCAAGATGTTCACATTTTTCAAGAAAAGCCAGAAAAAAGAAATTTTATGCAGAATTTCATGGTTCTTAACTGTTGGCAACTCTTTTACATTTAAAACATTGTGCAGGCTCACATATGCAAGCAAGCCTCCAGTGTACAACCTCTGATTCAGATTTTGTTCAAAACTACAAGGACTATAATTGAAATCTAAAGACCTGGATTAGAGTTCTGACTCTCTGCACCCTACTATATATGTGATCATTTAATCTTTCAGAGTGTTAGTATCTCATATACAAAATAAGAATTGTATTAGATGATATCTTCATAACATTGGAACAATGGATATATAAATACGCATCATTCACTCTACTATCAGAAAATGCAAATGTATATTATACAACTCTCACATAATCAATATTGTCTTCACAAATTTTTTACATGTATCCTGGATACTCAAAACAATTTTTTCATAATGCTCAGGAAAAGAACATGGTATCATGGAAAAATTGTAAAATATAGAGTCAGAGACCTAGGAAGGAGTCTGGGTGTGTTAACTTAAGCAATGACCTCTAGTTTCCTTACCTCAAAACCTGATCTTTAAGATCATATCTGCCTTACAGATAAGGTTATTAAGACAACATAAAGGCCTTGTACAGTATTCAATGACTGTAATCCCAGCACTCTGGGAGATCAAGACGGGAGGATCTCTTGAGCTCCTCCCCTTCCAATAAGTGATCACATACATGAGCAACACACTTAAGGACTACTGTACAGAATGACTGATAGCATTTTACTTTTTTTCTTATAAATGGAAAAGTAAGAATGCTTTTTAGAGGCAAGAATCCTTTTGTCTCCTTACATTATAAATTCATCATATCTAATATGTACTAAGTACATGATGGGCACCTGATCATCATCTGCTTTTAGATGGAGTATATATTTCCCAACAAAATCTCCCCAATCTTGCCTGTCACAGTACATAAAATTCTCATCTTGTACCCTAGCCCAATGCACCCAAGCTTCAGCTTCCAAACAGAATGAAACATATAACTAAAACAAGGTTAACGTTCATGAAAGGTTGTTCGGTTTTCAAGCAGGCCTCAGAGCTCTGAATAAATGGCACCAGGGGCCCATGAGTTATGATGAGCAAATAGAATATGCCAAAATCCAGAGCTCAGGACACTGCCCAGACTTAAGAGGGCAAGAGAGACTCAAAAAGAGGAAGGTAAACCAACTCTACCTATGGAACTTCTCACAATATTTTTAAATGATTAAAAAGTAC
Source organism: Arctocebus calabarensis (assembly GCA_963573935.1). Lineage (NCBI taxonomy): Eukaryota > Metazoa > Chordata > Mammalia > Primates > Lorisidae > Arctocebus > Arctocebus calabarensis. The sequence continues at coordinate 9,237 of CAUYON010202830.1, forward strand.
AGGCTTAAAGGCTGGGCACAGTGGCTCACATCTATAATCCTAGCACTCTGGGAGGCTGAGGTAGGTGAAGTGCTTTAGCTCATGAGTTTGAGACCAGCCTGAGCAAGAGTGAGACCCCTGTCTCTACTAAAAATGAAAAACTAAGGCAAGAGGATTTCTTGAGCCCAAGAGTTTGAAGTTCCTGTGAGCTATGATGCATGGCACTTATCAAGGGTGGCAAAATGAGACTGTCTCAAAAAAAAGAGCTTAATTGTAAGAAAATGAAAGAAAATCAGCAATGTCATTAAAAAAAATACGAAGATCAAGCTAATAAATGGTTTTCTAAAATAAATTAGGTTTAAAAGTAAAGTAATTTGAAATAGAGATATTACAGAGGGAAGACTGACTTTGTGGAATGAGCTGATTTCTTTCAAGAAACTATAGGACCTCTCTAACCCAAATAAGTAATTCATTTTAAGACAGAGCCTCAAGCTATCGCCCTGAGTAGAGTGCAATGGCATCACAGCTTACAGCAACCTCCACCTCCTGGGCTCAAGCGATTCTCCTGCCTCCACCTCCCAAGTAGCTGGGACTACAGGGGCCTGCCACAAAGCCCGGCTATTTTTTTGGTTGCAGCCAAATCAAACTGGATTCGAACCCGCCAGCTCAGGTATATGTGGCTGGCGCCTTAGCCACTTGAGCCACAGGCGCTGAGCCTAAGTAATTCATTTTAAAACTTTAAAGTTATGAGCCATAAAGTAATGCTTATCTGCTACTTCATCTAATTATTTAAACAGACACTTACATAACTTCCTATTTCTTTATTTGGTTATTTTCAAAAGCATACCTCTTTTCCTTTAGGGTTCAATGTCAAGCATCTTAGGTCTGTTACTATAAAAAGGTCCTAAATTATTCTATCTTAAATGCACAGGTTTCCACATAAAAAAGCACTCAGTACATAAGGAACATCTAGGTGACAATACAGAAAATATTTCTAATTCATGAATAATCTTCTTTGAAGAATCCACAGAAGTGACACACTCCAAGTATTTTACTTGGATTGACATACTCCAAATAAAATACCAAAGTTAGGCTGTACTTACGATACAAACTTTCCTACTTCCACTTGAAGTATTGGATCTCGCAGATGTACTTCTAGAAGCAAATCTTCAGCTTGAGCTCCATCTCTTGTTTTTAAAGGATGCGGATTGAAGATTCTTAGGTATCCCATAAAGCTACCCACAATTATTTTATCTGTAGAGAGATTTTTAAAAGATATAGGAAGAAACAAACATTAGCAAATTTCTTTGCTTTAAAAACTTTCTAATGTCTAAAAGAGATATCTCAAAATTAAACAAATCCAGTCTTACTTCATATACAAAGGCCACTATGTCAATAATAGATGTAATAAAAGTAAACAAGCTTCAAATAATCTGCATGCAGCCCACAGGCTATAGGTTGGACACCCCTGGAACTGATTTCATCATGAAGTATCAACTCTACAACTGGTCATGGCTGAGGAAAACACATTTGGGTTCCAGGTCCTCAATAGATAAAGCACATTGTTTAACAATATCTAGTCTTGGTTATAAGACAGGGAAGTGGTAGAATGGCTATCGTGAGTTAAATTGTGTCCCTCACCCCCTCCAAAATTATGTTGGAAGTCGAGGTACCTGTGAATTTGACCTGATTTGGAAACAGGTCTTTGCAAATGTAATCAAGTTAAAATGAGGGCATTGTCAGTTAGGTTTGTGATAGGACTTGATTAATATTTTTCAAGAAGAGAAAACAGACATGAAGAGGAGACTGCCACATGAGGCCAGGTATGGTAGCCTGTAGTCCCAATAACTCAGGAGGTTGAGATAAGAGAATCACTTAAGCACAGGAGTTTAAGGCTACAGTGTCCCATGATCACATCTGCAAATAACCACTGTACTCTAGCCAGGGCAACACAATGAGACCTCATCTCATAAAAAAATTAATGAAAATAGAGGCTGGGGGCAGTGCCTGTGGCTCAGTCAGTAAGGTGCCAGCCCCATACACGGAGGATGGCAGGTTCAAACGGCTGAACTGCAACAAAAAAATAGTCAGGTGTTGTGGCGGGCGCCTGTAGTCCCAGCTACTTGGGAAGATGAGGCCAAAGAATTGCTTAAGGCCAAGAGTAGGAGGTTGCTGTGAGCTGTGACATCACAGCACTCCACGGAGAGTG
>CAUYON010202831.1:0-17232 GCA_963573935.1 Arctocebus calabarensis
TCCCCCCCCCCCCCCCGGCTCCCCGCCTCCAACCGCCCCCCGGGGGGGGGGGGGGGGGGGCCCCCCCAGAGTTTAACTTTGGTGCCCTCAATGAGTGCTGTAATGTCACAGCTCACAGCAACTTCAAACTCTTGGGCTCAAGTGATTTTCTTGTCTCAGCCTCCCAAGTAGCTGGAACAGGTGCCCTCCACAACGCCCAGCTGTTTTTAGAGATGAGGTCTCACTCTGGCTTAGGCTGGTCTTGAACCTGTGAGCTCAATCTACCCGCCTCACCCTCCCAGAGTACTAAGATTACAGATATGAGCCACTGCATCCAGTCCTGAGCACTTTCTATGATTCATTCTTCAGAGACAATGCAGGAGGAAGTGGACCATTCACTTGCTCCTTGCCTGCCTAAGTTTCTCCATCTTAGTGAAAGGCCCCACCATCCACCCAGCTGCTCAAGCCCTTTGTCTAAATCATTCTTTTTTTAGCCAGGGCGCAGTTTGAACCCACCACCTCTGGTATATGGGACTGGTGCCCTACTCCTTTGAGCCAAGGTGCCGCTCATTCTTTTTTTTTTGAGACAGAGCCTTAAGCTGTCTCCTGGGTACAGTGTTGTGGCATCATAGCTCACAGCAGCTTCCAATTCCTGGGCTCAAGTGATTCTCCTGCCTGCACCTCCCAAGTAACTGGGACTATAGGTGCCTGCCACAACCCCAGCTATTTTTTGGTTGCTGCCATCATTGTAGTTTGGCCGAATGGGGCTGGATTTAACCTGCCAGCTCAGGTGTATGTGGCTGGCACCTTAGCTGCTTGAGCTACAGGCGCCAAGCCTGCTCAAATCATTCTTGATGCCTCCTGCTCTCTGCTCATCACTCAAGTTCTGCCATCTCCTCCTCTTTAACCTCTCTCCAGTTTATCCTCTTTTCATCATCCTGGAGTTTCATTATTTCTCAAGTTAATTGTTGAAATAGCTTCCTATTGGATCAACATCTCTAGTCTTGCTGCTTCATTATCTGTGTAATTATCTCCAGAGATACAATGAAGCAGCAAGACCAGAGAGATGTTGATCCAATAGGAAGCTATTTCAACAATTAAGTGCGGATGAAGTGCAGACTCTGTAACATGGCATATAAGGGGTGGGAGTAGTTAAGAAAGATCATCTGGGGCTGACCTGGGTGGGCAAAGAGGAAGGAGTGGAGCAGGCAGGTGTGGTGTGGGAGGTGAGAGAAGCTGAGCACATGCCAGGATGGGAAGGTAGACAGTTGAGAGAAGGGAGCCAACTGTTAGGGAGAGGCAGGCACTGGTAGACATAAGAGCCTTGCAAATAATTCATCACATTTGTGTTTATTTGTCTATTACCTATCTTCCTCACATGTCTTTAAATTCCATGTCTGTTTATTCACCATAGAACAGTGCTGTGGCACGTGCTACTGCAGAGTGAAAGCCTGAGTCCCTTATTTGGAGCTATACTTTTGGAAATGTGTAAATAATTGGTCCCCAAAGAATTTTAGGGATTGACACTACCTCACCAGAATGAGGGGAGCGGGAAGGGGCAGCTGGCTAGTGATGGCACTGGCCTAAGCTGGTCCATGGGTTCTCTGCTCCTGCACCTGTTTTGGCCTTCACAAGCATCACTGAGAGATCAATAGGACAAGCCTTGGGGGACAGTGTGGGACCTTACTCCGCTCTTTATAGTGTCCTTGTTGTATAGATAAGCCTAACCCTCCTCTAAGGCCTGCACTGAGCACATGGACTTCAATAAGTCTACCCAAACAGCACATCTCAGAGCCAGACTGACTCATAAGCCCTGACTAAATCCACACACTGCCTACTAGTACCCATAGGCAGGAGGCAGCAAGTTGGCATGGATATCTTTTTACCCTGAAGTTTGTCCCCAAGAGCTGGCTCCAGAATGGACTTGGGTATCCTTCTGGTGGCCTTCTGTTTAGGGGCTTTGACCTTAACTGTGGTAGCCAGGTCTCTCTGTTGAGCAGATTCCTTTTGCTGGTTCTCCTTCTCTAGGAAGCTGAAGGGCTTCAAGGAGGAGAGGAGCAGTTCCTTCCTCTTCTGGATTCCTACCCGCCTTCGCAACTCACTGCGTTCCATGATCTCCTGATACAGGGGCAGGTAGACGTGAGCAGGCACAGGCTGTGCCCGGAACTGCCGATGGCACTCGGCCTCCTCCTGACCCTGTCTCTGGGCCTGTTGCCTCTCATGCTCAAAGGAGGCAGGTGAGGCCAGCCACTGGGCCTTCTTCTGGGCCTCACGAAGTGTCATCTGGAATGGCTGAGGAACAGTGATAGATGATGCCCAGGAATTGACACTTCTGTGCTGGGAGGGAGGCTCAGAGCCTGAGGGTGGCTGGATATGAGCCCTGGGAATGTCGGAGGGAAGGCTGCTCAGGGAGCTGCAGCGCCTTGTGGAGCCACACCTAGGGGAGAAAGCAGATCTGAGTTTGTAGGGGACAGCAGTCAGGAGGCCCAGCTCCTCCCAATCCTCCTCCACTGCCCTCCCTGACAGACCACAGCTGGCTTCGCAGGCTAACTTCACACCCCCGCAGACCTCCACATTCCTAACCTTCCCACAGATAATCCTAGCAACACTAATGGAAACTCTTCTTTTTTAGACTTGATGCCAGAATGGCCACTTTGCACTCTAATATTTTCATAGGAAGGAGAGAACAGGACAGAGGAGTTTTACAGTCAGACAGACCTAGGTTTAAATCATGCTTCAAAGTTTGAGCAAGATTGTGTTTGTAACCTCAATGTCCTCATATGGAGAATGGTAAAGATAATATATATTTACAGGGTTATTAGAGGAAAAATTAAATACTAAACGTGATGAAGTATACATGCATACTACAGACTTGGCCAAAGTAAATGTACCTTGTCATTCTTGCGGGAAAAAAATGTTTGGAAAGGCATCCCTTTAATCAATTCCAATGTTTCATTGGACTAGGTATTGCCTAAAGTGACTTAACATTGCCCTATAAGAATGGGAATACCTTGTTAGAGCCAAAAACTGATTCTGAGCTAGAGTGTGGGTAAATGGCAACTTGTAGAAGTGATCTTTGTTTTACAGAAGAAGAAAATGAAGCCCAAAGACATGACATGACTTGCCTGGAGGTGTGGAATGAGACAGATGTGGAACTGCTGTGCCTTACCTCAGAGACTGAGGACTTGGGACCTGCGGCTTTCTTCTGCACTTGTCTTGGAAGAAACTCTCTAGGTCCTCCTCATCTTCAGAGCGATTCTCATTGCTGTCTGGGTCAGACTGAAAGAACAACTCCAACAGACAATGTCTGCCTTTCTGCTTTAGTACCTGTGGTGTCCTGTAAAAGCTCCCAGTTGAGTCAGAAGTAGAATATGTCTCTTCCTCTGGGCTGAGGAACTCATCAAGTTTGCCAGCCCTGGGCAGAACCAGCCCATCCTGAGATAGCTCCTCTTCTGCCTCTGTGTCTGAGGAGGACTTGAGGGGAAATATCTAAATGGAACAGAAATAGACTGTAGATTAAACAATATTCTCCAATGTATTCAAAAGCTAACTATTAACTTCACTTTGAATTAAGTCTCTGTGTATAAGGAACTGGGAAGAATTAAATAACATACAAGGCTCAACGGGCTACGGCACCAGCCACGTACACCTGAGCTGGCGGGTTCAAATCCAGCCTGGGCCCGCCAAACAATGACGGCTGCAACCAAAAACAAACAAAAAAGTTTCACAATCTGGTATACGGAAGGGTCTGAGCCTCCCTCTAAAAAAGTTTCACAATCTGGTATATGGGATGTGTTTGGACAAATGGCAGGAAAAGGAAGCAAAGAGCTACAGTTGGCTGTCTGCTCCATGCAATATGGCAAGCATTTATAAACATGATCTGCAATATGCATTCTGCCCCCTGCTCCCTGCAGTCCAAGAATACTGCCCCTAACCTTGGCCACACTCTAATGCCATGTCTCACTTGGCTTTTACCTACTTGTTGCTCATCTTCATTTTCTTGATCCCCTAACTACACCTTTGCTTTCCTTACATTTTACTCTGTCACTAGGAGTGGAGGATTTTTTTTTTTCCCAGTTTCTGGCCAGAACTGGGTTTAAACCTGCCAACTCTGGCATATGGGGCTAGCGCCTTACTCCTTTGAGCCACAGGTGCCACTTGATTTTTTTTAAGAGACAGAGTCTCACTTTATTGCCCACAGTAGAATGCTGTGGCATCATAGCTCACAGCAACCTCCAACTCCTGGGCTTAGGCAATTCTCTTGCTTTAGCCTCCCAAGTAGCTGGGACTACAGGCGCTCGCCATAACACCTGGCTATTTTTTTGTTGCAGTTTGGGTGGGGCCAGGTTTGAACCCACCACCCTAGGTTTATGAGGCCGGTGCCCTACCCACTGAGCCACAGGCACCTCCCAGAATGGATGATTAATAGGAGAGACAGTGTGGTTTAGCTGAAAAAGTGTCCTAGAAAGTAAGATACCCAGCTATTTATTTAGATTATTTATTTATTTATTTTTAGACAGAGTCTCACTTTGTTGCCCTTGGCAGAGTGCTGTGGCAGTCACAGCTAACAGCAACTTTAAACTCTTGGGCTTAATTGGTTCTCTTGCCTTAGCCTCCCAAGTAGCTAGGACTACAGGCACCCACCACAACACCTGGCTTTTTTTTAGAGATGGAGGTCTTGCTTTTGCTTACGCTGGTCTCGAACTCATGAGCTCAGGCAGTCTACCAGCCTTGGCCTCCCAAGTAGCTGGGACTACAAGCGCCAGCCACAATGCCTGGCTATTTTTTAGAGATGGGATCTTGCCTTTACTCAGGGTGGTCTCAAACTCATGAGCTCAGGCAGTCCACCCGCCTCGGCCTCCCAAGTGCTGGGATTACAGGTGCGAGCCACTGTGCCCAGTCTATTTATTTTTTAAATTTTTTTGTAGTGATGAGGTTCTGCTATATTGCACAGGCTGGTCTTAAACTCTTGGCCTCAAGCGATCCTCCCACTGTGGCCTCCCAAAGTGCTGGGATTAGGCATGAACCATCACATTTGGCTAGCAAGCTTTTTTTTTTTTTGCAGTTTTTGGCTGGGGCTGGGTTTGAACCTGCCATCTCCGGCATATAGGGCTGGCACCCTACTCCTTTGAACCACAGCCACCACACTTAGCAAACTTTCTTAATACTCCATCTAGGCTAGGCCCAGTGGCTCATGCCTGTAATCCTAGCACTCTGGGAGGCTGAAGTGGGAGGATACTTTGAGCTTAGGAGTTTAAGACCAACCTGAGTAAGAGCAAGAACCTGTCTCTACTAAACATAGAAAAAATTGACTTGGCACCCATAGCACAGTGGTTACAGCACCAGCCATATACACTATGGCTAGCGGGTATGAATTGGCCCGGGCCAGCTAAAAACAATCACAACTGCAACAAAAAATAGCCGGGTGTTGTGGTGGGCACCTGTAGTCCCAGCTACTTGGGAGACTAAGGCAAGAGAATCGCTTAAGCCCAAGATTTTGAGGTTACTGTGAGCTGTGATGCCAGAGCACTCTACCGAGGGTGACACAGTGAAACTCTGTCTCTAAATAAATAAATAAGTAAAAAATAAAAGCAGAAAAATTAGCTAGGTATTGTGGTAGGTGCCTGTAGGCCTGGCTATTGCTTGAGACTGAGGGTTTAAGGACGACTCTTTGAACCCAGTAGTTTGAGGTTGCGGTGAGTTAGGCTGATGCATGGTACTGTAACCTTTGCAACATGGAGAATCTGTCTCAGAATAAATAAATACTTTATAAATGTATCCAAAAAATATTTCTTTGCCTAATGTGAATAGAGCATTGGGCTGAGAACAAGACGAACAAGATCCCTACTCTCATGACACTCCTATTCTGATGAGAGAAGTTGATTCTAAATTTACTGAAAACTATAAACTATGAGGTTATAGATTGATAAAATGCCTATAGAAAGTTTTATGTTGATAAAGTCCATCAGATAAAGGTCACCAGGAATTTATGTATAATCAGAGTTAGGTTTATTAATTTGCTACAATACAGCATGAAAAACAACTGTGAACTTAGTGTGGGGGCTGATTTTTCTAGAGTTGGCTTGTCCTGATTGATTCTGAGGAGAGTTAGGCAAAGGAAGGATCAACTCTGGATGAGTACTGTCATGAAGTGGGTGAAATTTAGGTTGCAGCCACCATTGTTGTTTGGCAGGCCCGGGCTGGATTTGAACCTGCCAGCTCAGGTGTACATGGCTGGCACCTTAGCCCATTGAGCCATAGGCACTGAGCTGAAGTGGGTGCAATTTAGTAAATGGGTGATTGAGCAGTTTTTATTCAAAAGATGAGAAGGACAAAGTGTACAAGGTAAGTAATTGATAAGAAGGGGTGTGGGTAATTTTGCAGCTATGGTGTGGCCCTGAGAGAAACACTGTTTTCTGCTGATCTATTGGCCTTACCTGTGTTTATTACATTTTGAGTTATATTTTCTCAATCCTGGGCTGACTTTTATTTTTTCATTGTGGACCAATTTTGGATTGACACCTGATTTATGAGGAATCAGCCTTGCTAAATTGTGGAGTAAGTGTTCTGGGTTCAAGGAACAGCAAATGCAAAGGTCTTGAGGTAGCATCGGGGCAGTTACAAACATGAACCTTGAAGCAGTAGAAAGCAAGCCAGTATGGCTGGAGGACAGTGATATGAGTTGTCCTTAGAGACACAGGCATGGGGCCAGGATGGGACCATAGAGGATGAGTAGTTTCAAAAGGGAAACCAATTGAGCACAGGCCGCTGCAGTCCTCTTAGATAACACTTAGAAATGGCTTTTACAGCGGTAAAAAGCTGTATGTAGCTCAGCGGATAGGGCGCCGGCCACATACACTGAGGTTCGTGGGTTGGAGCCCAGCCCGGGCCTGCTAAACAACAATGGCAACTGCAACCAAAAAATAGCTGGGCATTGTGGCTGGTGCCTGTAGTCCCAGCTACTCAGGAGGCTGAAGCAAGAGAATCACTTAAGCCCAAGAGTTTTTGGTTGCTGTGAACTGTAACGCCACGGCATTCTTACTGAGGGTGACATAATGAGACTCTGTCTCTAAAAAAAAAATAAATAAAAGAAAGAAAGAAAAAGAAATGGCTTTTACTTGTTCTCTAAAGTCCAGCTGTAACAGAGGAAAGAACACTGGAATCTGAGTCAAGGCCATATATGTGTTCTAGCCAGGGCTCAGCTGCCGAACACCATGTGTTCTCCGCCAATTTTCTTTTTTCAAAAAAAAATTTTTTTTATTGAGATATAAGTTCCATGCCATACAATCTTTCGTTTGAAGTATACAGTTCGATGGTTTTTAGTATATTCTCAGTGTTGTGCAACTATCATCATCATTTTAGAACACTTTCATTTCACCAAAAAGAAACCAACACTTCTCAGCAGTCACTCCCCATTTTCCCTAACCCTCTCACAGCCCATCCCTCCAGCGCTAGACAACTACCAATATACTTTCTGTCTCTATGGAATTGAGGGAAAATTTCTTAATCTCTCTGTGCCTCAATTTTCTACAAAATATGACAGTTTGTAGAACTGGTCATAGAGTTAGTTGAGAGACAAGCGAAAACGGAGTGACAATGCTATGGTCCTATGAAGAGCCTGGTATAAACTTCAAGTGGTTCAGAACCCCAAGTCGGAGTCCACCTCCCGGTCCCTAGACACTATCCCAAGGCCCCTCCGTGACACGCCCCTGCTGTCTGTCTCCAAGGCAACGTCAACAGCTGTCCTCTCTCAGGGATTCCTTTCTGGAGCAGAGTCCTGCTTCCTCCCTTCTCTTTCCTCACCTGACGGCTCCTCTCCGCGCCGCCAGGGCCTCCCGTAGGCCTCCCCACAGTCATCTTCGGAGCCAGACAGGCAGAAGCAGCGGACACAGCGGCGTGACGGAGCTGTCTGCGGGATGTCAGGTCCTACCCCTTTCTAGTTTTCCCCTCGGATCGGCTTCCAGGGCAGCTTCCAAGGGTTGTTTTCTGATTGGCCTAGAGCCTTCGTGCGTTTTATCTCCGGGTCTGAGGAGGCGGCTGAAGCCCACAGGATTGGCGGGCTCTGCGCCGGAAGCACAACTGGAGGCGGGCCTGGCGGGGCTCCGAGTGCAGCTGCGTGAGGTCGCACCATGGCGGCCCGCCTTTCTGCCAGCCGGCGGGGGGCTGCACTGGCAGCCGTCTACAGAGGCCCGCTGGTGTCTTGCTGGAGGTGTTCCGGCACCTTGGCGGACACCGTGTACGATGTGGTGGTGTCGGGTGGAGGCTTGGTGGGTGCTGCCATGGCCTGTGCTTTGGGTAAGCTCGTCTCCAGGCCAGTCGTGGCGGGGAACTGGGCTGCGGAAGGGCGGTGAAAGCCATGGGAGCTCTTACACTGTTTGCCCAGCGACTGTGCTTCGCGGGCCTCGGTCTATCCCCTGCCCTCTTAGAGGAACCCCGGGCCAGTGTTTGGTCCTTCAGGGTCCCCTCGGGTCAAAAGTGGGAGGGGCCTTAGGAGTCAAGCCTTCCTGTGGGGAAATGGGCCCGCCCAGTGCTAAACAGCTTTATCGAGGTATATTTACATACCATAAAGTTTACCCCCTTAAAGTGTATGTTTTAATGGTTTTCAGTAAATTCACAGGCGGGCAGCTTTCACTACAATACATTTTAGAATATTTTCATCACCCTAAAAAGAAACCGGGAACCCATTAACAGCCATTCCTCTCCACATCTCAATCCAAGGAAACAACTTGTCCAGAATGTCTCTATAGATTTGCCTTTTCTGGACAGTTCTATATAAATGGAATGTACTTAATGTTTTCAAGGTTCTTAATGTTGTAGCCTGAATCAGCTTCATTCCTTTTGATGGCCGAGTAGGTATGATTCCATTGTATGTATATACCACATTTCGTTTATTACTTTATCGTTGATGGACATTTAGGTTGTTTCCACTTTTGCCTATTAGGAATACTGCTACAATGAACATTTCGTGTACAAATTTTTGTGTGGACTTAAGTTTTTGATTAATGTTGGATCGTTTCCTAGCAGTGGAATGGTAACTGTGTTTAGCGTTTTGAAGAATTACCAAACCTTTTATTTATATTTATTTATTTTGAGACAGAGTCACCGTATCACCCTAGGTAGAGAACTGTGGCATCACAGCTCACAGTAACCTCAGCCTCTTGGGCTTAAGCCATTCTCTTGCCTCAGCCTCCCAAGTAACTGGGACAAGAGACGCCTGCCACAATGCCCAGCTATTTTTTTGGCTATAGTTGTCATTGTTGTTTGGCAGGCCCAGGCCAGGTTCCAATCCACCAGCCCCCTGGCCTCTGAGCTACAGGTGCCAAGCCTATTTTTGTTTATTTATTTATTTATTTGTTTATTTATTTTTTCGAGACAGAGCCTCAAGCCGTCACCCTGGAGAGAGTGCTGTGGCATCACAGCTCATAGCAACTCCAATTCCTGGGCTCAAGAGAGTCTCCTGCCTCGGCCTCCCAAGTAGCTGGAACTACAGGCGCCCGCCACAATGCCCGGCCATTTTTTCTATATTTATTTATTTATTTATTCATTCATTCATTTGAGACAGAGTCTCTGTTGCCCAGGCTAGAGTGCCATGGCGTCAGCATAGCTCACAGCAAACTCAAACTCCTGGGTTCAAGGGATCCTCCTGCCTCAGCCTCCCCAGAAGCTGGGAATACAGGCACCTACCACAGTGCCCAGCTAGTTTTTTCTATTATCAGTAGAGGCAGGGTCTTGCTCTTTTCTCAGGGCTGGTTTTGAACGCCTGAGCTCAAGGGATCCTTCTACCTTAGCCTTCTGGAGTCTTAGATTACTGGCTTGAGCCACCATGCCCCACTGATTTTTTTCTTCTTTAGGTTTACATTAGTTTTGTTTCAAGCTTGAAACATCTATATTCCTTCTCACATTATTTGTAATTATTTATTGTCTGGCCTTTTCTCCAAATGAATTTGCTAAAATGCTGCATTAAATAGCTAATAAATAAATAATAGCTAAAAAATAAAATATTGAGCCTGGCTGACTATATTTTATAGTGTGTTCGGAAATCTAGTTCTTTTCTGCTTTGTTTCCCTTTCTCTCACCAAATAGACTTTGAACATCTACTTTATGGATTGAGAAAATAACAGCATTTGTACCTAGAGATAGTAGCCACCTAGAAAGAAATAGTTGTTCCTGCTCTCAAGGAATTTAGAATCTAGCAAAGGAAAAGACTTGTAAACAACTAGTGGAAGAATGTAAAGAAAGCTCTCTTACAAGAACAAGCAACTGATCTATCCTGGGAAGGAGATGCTTAGGCCTGGTGGAAAGAACATGCCTGGATATGGGATGTTTAAGTGGGTAGGATTGTAAGGTGCAGCTGCCCTTAGATCAAGGGTAGAGGTGTGTGGGACTAGAAAACAGTCCCGTCTGCCGAGCATAGCCCCATGCTTCATCCTCCACAGCTGTGGTGCTGCAGTGCAATAGGAAGCACCATGCCAACCTTTTAGCCACTCACTGCCTGTTCATTAGAGCCAACTTTGATTATCACACCTTCTGCTTTTTAAGTTGTAACAGTCCCTCTCTTCCCATTTAGATTCTAAATATTTTTTTAAAAGCGGATTAAGGTTTGTGGGTGTTTTTCCCCCATCATTGCTAAGTAAAACCTCCAGTGTTTCTTCTCTCTGGTAATCACATCACATTGTTTTTCTCCTTTCTTGGTAACTGCAACTCACACCCTCTTTCTCCTGACACTGTGGAAGGACTCTCCGTGTTGCATGGTTGCTCAGTAACAGTCTGTAAGGCCCACTTTTCTTTTTCTCTATAGATGTTTTGGGTCAGATTTGTAGGTACACTTGATGTATTTTTGGTCCCCTTTTATAAATTCTTTCATTCTTTATTCTGTTATTTAATTTTGAGACTGCTATGAGTTTTACTTATTTATTCCATTTTTCTGTTTAGTAGAAATTATACTTTTTAGTGACTTAATAACTCATAGGATTGGAAATAACTGGTGTTTAAATACTATAGTTTTCCTTTCTTACTTCAGTCTTCCTTTCTAGGGCATTCTATTTGCTAGTTGTGAGTTTTGCAGTTATTTGCTTCTTTGCACATGGCACGTGGTAGTGGACTTTGTCTTGAGAAGCCTGCAAATTGTGGGTAGGCTGGTTCTCACGGCTGAAATGGTGGTTATATATTATTGCTTAAGATTCTGCATGGGTAGTATTTACTTTATGTATCCTGTAAGAAATTCGTATTCTATGAATACGAATGGTTTGGGAATTAGTCTTGTTTCAGTAGGATGTTTGAAAGCAAAAAACAATATGGGTTTAGTTTTCTTTTGTTTTATTTCCCCTACAAAACAAAAAGAACTTTTTTCTTTTTTTTTTTTGAGTCTCACTTTGTCAACTTGGAGTTAAGTGCTATTCCCATCACAGGGGTCAGTTCATTTCCGTGATTAGATTTATTTAATTGCCATAACTCCCAAGTACCTGGGCTAAGAGGGGAAACCTTCCCAAATATTCTCTGGACACTGTGCTAATGGCAGCTTTTTCTTGTTGTTTCTCTTGGTAATTGGAAAGGGAATAAATTCTTGATCTTCCTAAAGTGATACTGCTTTTTTTCTTTTTTTAGGACATGATATTCACTTTCGTGACAAGAAAATCCTGTTGCTAGAAGCAGGTCCAAAGAAAGTAATGGAGAAATTGCCAGAAACTTACAGCAACAGAGTCAGCTCCATTTCCCCTGGCTCTGCAACACTTCTCAGTAGTGAGTAGAGGACCCTTTTATAGATTCAAGTCTCCTTTCCCTCTAAGCTTTCTAGTATGTCCCATTGGCAGAGTAACCAGAGGATCTGGCAAGGAGGGAGCTCCCTGAGGTGGGCTGAGAGTTGGTAGTGTGGCTTTGGTAATCTACTGCACAGTTGAAGACAAGGACCTGAAACTGTATCAATTCCCAGTCTGGGAAGACATCCTTGAGACATGTGGATCCATTATGTAGACTTCATTTGGGATGTTGGTACATTATGAGTTAGCAGAACTGAAACTATATGAACTATGAAGATTCATTTCTTGTAGGAGCATCTTCTTCATTCCCAGAGTAACTCTAGCAAGCTAGGGAGCCAACATCCAAATTGATTTTGGGGTGTAGATGAATGTGTGCTTATGTAACCACATAAGGAATTGTCATTAGGTCTTTGCCAGATGTTATCCCCTCACACATTCCTATCTAAAATTAAGTTCTTCCTTCACTGTCTGGCCCCTAATACTGCTTTATTTTTCTTTATAACAGTGATACTACTCATTGACATTATTTTATGTGTTGCTGTTCATCTCTCCAACTAGAATTTCAGCTGCAGAGGGCAGGGATTTTGTTTTCCTCTTTATGCTCAGTATCGGGAATTGTACCTGGCAATAGTAGGTTCTGAGAATTTCCTCAGTGAATGAATCTGTTCAGTGCCATGAAGAGTTAAAAAATAAAAAATCTTTATCTAGGGGGGTTTTATAACTTTAGTAGGATGTTGAAAGCAAAAAACAATATGGGTTTAGTTTTCCTTTTTTATTTCCCCTACATTAGACCTTTATTTTATTTTTTTTTTTTTTTTTTTGAGACAGAGCCTCAAGCTATCACCCTGGATAGAGTGTTGTGGCATCACAGCTCACAGCAACCTCCAATTCCTGGGCTAAAGCGAGTCTCTTGCCTCTGCCTCCCAAGTAGCTGGGACTACAGGCGTCCGCCACAACGCCCGGCCATTTTTTGATTGCAGCCGTCATCGTTGTTTGGCGGGCCCAGGTTGGATTCGAACCCGCCAGCTCAGGTGCACATGGTGCCTTAGCCCGATGAGCCACAGGTGCCAAGCCTAGACCTTTATTCTTTTCTTTTTTTGTTTTTTGAGTCTCATTTTGTCACCCAATAACCTCAAACTCTTGGGCTCAAGCAATCCTCTTGCTTCTGCCTCCCGAGTAGCTGGAACTACAGGTGCTTGCCACGATGCTTGGCTATTTTTAGAGATGAAGTCTCTCTGTTGCTCAGGCTGGTCTTGAACTTTTAAACTCAAGCAATCTCTCCCATAGTGCAAGGATTACAGGTGTGAACAACTATGCCCTGCCACATTTTGACCTTTTGATCATGGAAGCTGGGCTTTTTCATACTGTAAACTCTGGAACTGAGAAACAGGGTAGCTAAGCTTCTAGTGTCAAAGAGGATAAAAGTAGAGAATATTTTTTTCTATAATTGTAGAATACAAAAAACAACCTCATACTTAAAAGGACGGAGAAACAAAAGGGAGCCCAGGAGCTCAGGTTCCTGTGAGGTGACTCTGGCCTACAGATGCTTTCTTTTGTAGGTTTTGGTGCCTGGGACCATATCTGCAACATGAGATACAGAGCCTTTCGGCGAATGCAGGTGCTTCTTTATTGTTTTTGTCGAAATGTCTTGGTCTGTCTTATGTTAAAGTATTGGCATCCATGTTCTCCAGGTTTTCTATGAATGTGAGAGGAATTGGATGAAGTTTACATTCAATCCAGGGAAGTCGGGGAACCATTCCTGAGAGAATTTTCTGCTTACATTACATATAGCATCTCTTGCCATAGAGGCTAACAGATTGTGATTTTCTGCTTCTGTCACTTGGGAAAGCAATACTCAGTTTCTGATTGGATTAATGCTTCCTTTTCTTTGGTTTTAATGCAAACTTGCCTTTTATATTTCTAGGTGTGGGATGCCTGCTCAGAGGCCTTGGTAATGTTTGATAAGGATAATTTTGATGACATGGGCTACATAGTGGAGAACGATGTCATCATGCATGCTCTCACTAAGCAGCTGGAGGCTGTGTGTGGTAAGACACCCATCTGCCATTCACTCTCTGGAGAGTGAACTGCCTCAGCGCTTACTGGAAAAAAGGACACCTTTTATAGATACTGAATGTCTACCATAAAGGAATCCTCTGGTTATCTCAGGGTTATTTCTTTTTTAACAGCTTTACTCAGATACAATATAAATAGCATAAAATTCATCCATTTTAAATGTACAATTCAGTGACTTTTATTATACTTACAGGGCTGTATAACCTTTACAATATCATTTTTTCTTTTTTTTTGAGACAGAATCTCACTTTGTCTCCCTCATAGCAACCTCAAACTCTTGGGCTCATGCTGTTCTCTTGCCTCGGCCTGAGTAGCTGGGACTACAGACACCCGCCACAACACCTAGCTATTTTTAGAGACAGGGTCTCTCTCTGGTCTGAACCCATGAGCTCAGGCAGTCCACCTGCCTTGGCCTCCCAGAATGCTGGAATTACAAGGGTGAACCACTGAATCCAGCATACAATATCATTTTAAAACATTTTGGTTACTTCAAAAGGAAACACTTATAGTCATTCTCTGTTCTCACACCCAGCCCCTGGCAAGTACTAATCTGCTTTATGTCTTCTTGGATTTGTCTGTTATGGACAATTCATGTAAATGGAATCGTACTGTATGTATTCATTCTTTTTTTTTTTTTTTTATTAAATCATAGCTGTGTACATTAATGCAATCAAGGGGTATAATGTGCTGGTTTTATATACAATTTGAAATATTTTCATCAAGCTGGTTAACATAGCCTTCACTGCATTTTTTTTCATTATTGTGTTAAGACATTTGTATTTTACATTTAGTAAATTTCACATGTACCCTTGTAAGATGCACCATAGGTGTGGTCCCACCAATTACCCTCCCTCCACCCATTCTCTCCTCTCCCCTCCACTCCCCTCCCTCTCCCTATAGGTATTCATTCTTGCGTGACTTCACTGAGTGTATTTTTTTTTTTTTTTTAAGAGACAGAGCCTCAAGCTGTCACCCTGGGTAGAGTGCGGTGGCATCATAGCTCACAGCAACCTCCAACTCTTGGGCATAAGCCATTCTCTTATCTTAGTCTCCCAAGTAGCTGGTGTAGACTATAGGCGCCTGCCATAAATGCCTGGTTATTTTTTGGTTGCAGTTGTCATTATTGTTTAGCTGGCCCAGGCTGGGTTTGAACCCACCAGCCTCAGTGCATGTGTCTGGTGCCATAACCATTGTGCTATGGGCGCCAAGCCATCCATGTTTTTTATTTTTTTCCGAGGCAGAGTCTTACTTTGTCACCCTTGGTGGACTGTTGTAGTGTCATAGCTAACAGCAACCTCAGACTCTTGGGCTTAAGTGATCCTCTTGCCTCAGCCTCCCAAGTAGCTGGGACTACAGGTGCCCACTACAACTAAAATTTTTTTTTTTGTAGTTTTTGGCTGAGGCTGGGTCTGAACCCGCCACCCTCAGTATATGGGGCCGTCGCCACACCCACTGAGCCACAGGTTCCGCCCTAAATTTTTTTTTTAGAGATGGGGTCTCACTCTTGCTCAGGCTGGTCTTGAACTCTGGAGCTCAGGTGATCCACCCACTTTGGCTTCCCAAAGTGCTAGGATGACAGGTGTGAGCCACTGTGCCTGGCCTCTTTTGTTCATTTTTTTTTTTTTTTTTTTGAGACAGAGCCTCAAGCTGTCGCCCTGGGTAGAGTGTCGTGGCATTACAGCTCACAGCAACTTCCAATTCCTGGGCTCAACGTGAGTCTCCTGCCTCTGCCTCCCAAGTAGCTGGGACTACAGGCACCCGCCACAACGCCCAGCTATTTTTGTTTGGGTTGCAGCCGTCATTGTTGGTTGGCGGGCCCAGGCTGGATTCGAACCCGCCAGCTCAGGTTTACATGGCTGACGCCTTAGCCCGCTGAGCCACAGGCGCCAAGCCTTTTGTTCATTTTTAAATTGGATTGTCCTTTTATTTTTGAGTTATAGGAATTCGTTATGTATTTTGAATATCAATTTATCAGATGTAGGCGGCACCCGTAGCTCAGTGAGTAAGGCGCTGGTCAGATACACCAAAACTGGCCGTAGCCTGGGCCAGCTAAAACAATAATATAACTAAAATAATAGCCGGGCTTTGTGTTGGGCACCTGTAGTCCCAGCTACTCGGGAGGCTAAGGCAAGAAAATCACTTAAGCCCAAGAGTTTGAGGTTGCTGTGAGTTGCTCACAGCACTCAACCCAGGGCAACTGCTTGAGACAATGTCTCAAAAATAAAAAGAAAATCAAATCTATGATCTACAGATATCTTAGGGTCCTAAAGAGAGAAAAACTGCAAATAACTTAATGTGTTTTTTTTTCCTTTTTTTTTTTGAGACCAGAGCCTTGTGTTGCCCTCAGTAGAGTACCATGGCATCACAGCTCACAGCAACCTTAAAAACTCTTGGCCATAAGTGATTCTCTTGCCTCAGCCTCCTGGGTAGCTGGGACTACAGCCACAATGCCTGGCTGTTTTTTGGTTGCAGTTGTCATTGTTGTTTTACCAGGCCTGGGCCGGGCTTGAACCTGCCAGCTTCATTGTGATGGGCACCCTACTCACTGAGCTATGGGTGCCGAGCCTAATGCTTTTTTTGTTTTTAGACTAGTGAATTGAAGCAGGATTGGAGAAGGAACAAAGGAATCTGTAACTTCTTGTGAGCCATTCGTTTTAAACATCACTGCACTCAGACCAAATTAAAGACTTTTTATGAGAAATAGTAGTTCACCCATTGTAATGAACTACCATACAGCTTTTAAAAATAATCTGGATCTGGCTGGGCAAAGTGGCTATTACTTGCAATCCTAGCACTTTGGGAAGCCAAGGTGGCTTAAGGCCAGGAGTTTAAGATCAGCCTGAGCAACAGTCAGACCCTGTCTGTAAAAAAAATAGAAAAATTAGGCCAGGCGAGGCGGCTCACATCTGTAATCCTAGCATTCTGAGAAGCCAAGGCGAGTGGACTGTTTGAGCTCAGGAGTTAAAAACTAGCCTGAGTAAGAGCAAGACCCTCTCTCTGCTAAAAATAGAAAAACTGAAGCAGAAGGATCAACTGAGCCCAAGTGTTTGAGGTTGCTATGGGCTATGATGATGCCGTGGCACTCTACCCAGTGTGACAGAGTAAGACTGTCAAAAAAAAAAAAAGGAAAAATTAGCCAGCACAGTGATGTGTACCTATAGTCCCAGCTATTCAAGAAGCTGAAGCAGGAGGATCATTTGAGCCCAGGAATTTGAGGTTGCAGTAAGCTATAATTGATAACACCTGTACTTTTGCCCAGGTGACACAGCAAGACCTTGTCTCAGAAAAACAAAAAAAATGAAAATTAGGCTCAGCACCTGTACCTCAGCGGCTAGGGTGCCAGCCACATACACCAGAGCTGGCAGGTTGGAACCCAGCCCAGGCCTGTCACACAACAATGACAGTTACAAAAAAAAAAAAA
>CAUYON010202832.1:0-12378 GCA_963573935.1 Arctocebus calabarensis
ATGGGGCCAGCACCCTATTCCTTTGAGCCACAGGCGCCACCCAACTCTCAAAGGTTTTTATGGTGTCAGAATTAATCTTTTTTTTTTTTGTCTGCTAGTTAACTGCCTCTTCCAGGTATCAAGTGTGGAGAGTAAAATGAAGAAAGCTAATCTAAGCAGACTTTAATTGATTTTTACAGACTATTTTTATTTCATTCAGATATTACTAATCAGAATCCATTTGCCTGGAGAAGATGCCAATTTCATGCATAAGAAGAGAGGTCAGTGCTATAGCTTTGAAATTTTGTCTTCTGCTGAAAGTATTATCTCTATTCTATCTTCTTCTTTTGAAAATTCTTTTTGTAGTGTTCTGTTTATGTCACTTTTCCTCAATCTTATGATGAGAACTAACTGCCTCTGTCTTCCCATTATGTGCAAATGTGTGATATGCAGATAGGTAGAATAAATCACTCTTATCCTCTTTTTGACCTGGAGGTCAATACACCCACCAGTAGGCTGATACTCAAACTGAGGCTAGCAGGTAACCAGTGAGCACATCTCCAAAAGATGCTGGCTTTTTTCCTTTGTTCACATCCTTACCATAGTCTCTTTAGGTTAATGCCAGATATTAATAACTAATATTCTCACATGAGAAAAAATGGCACATAGTGAAAACTGTAAGAAACACTTGTGATTGGTGTGGCTCCTATTTACCACATATACTTGTGCACATTTATACACTCATATATGAATATTGATAGAATAAATATGAATGGCGCATCCTGTGCAAACAAGTTACGATTCCTGCCTTGTGGGAGATTGCCATCTATCTTTCTGTCAGCTGTGCCATCTCACTCTAATTAAAATCCACACAGCAGTGGGCATCTCTCAAGGATTTCATCTCATAGTTATTTGCTTCTAAGCTGCCTTTAGTTCAGGCCCTGCCTTTCTTTGTATCTCTGTCGACATCTAGCTCCCCAACTTAAACAAAGGAGGTGCTTCCTAGTAGGTTACCTACATTGAAAGAAAGATGCTCAGAAGGGCAGCTACTTATTGATATTTCACATTCACAGATGAGCTCCTCGGAGTATCACTACAACACCCAAGGTGAAACTTCAGGCTGTATGAGGTCCATTAATTTACTCACAGCATAGGAATACCATTTATTATATTTCTGCTCCAATGAGATAAGTGCTACCCTAATGACCTGAAAGAGTTAATGCATCTTGGAAAAGACCCAAATTACTCTCTGGAGACAGTTTATGCAATTAAGTAGCTAAGACCCAGCATTTTCAATTAGCAGTTCAGTTACTAAAGACTGTTTCATATTGGTTATCTGTAATATGTGATATTGACACACTTACAGAAATGATATTTGCTTATAGTTCATTCAAAATGGAATCTTTAGGGATTACAAATGCAAATTAAGATTCAATTAAGATTCATTTTATACCTACTGAGTGCCAGGAACTGTGTTAAGTACTTTCCCATTGGGATTTAAGGGAAATGCTGTGACAACCAGGAGATAACAGGTTTGGAGGCACTGAAGATACAAGGCACCAGGACACAGAGGTAAATAAAGTAGTTCCTTTCTTTAAGGACTCCACAAAGAACGTCTCAATGGAGTTCACTGAAGACTCTTTAGGATCTGGTTAAATTCACTGTCCTGAATGTAGACATATCCCTGTCTACAAAGACCTTCCCACATGCCTAAATCCTGCAAGGACCTGTTCAGCTCTTATCCCATGCACAAAATCTTCTCGGATCACATCTTTTAAATTCCCAGAAGAATAGAAAATTATTACCTGGACTTGGCAATTAAATAGATAGTGCTATATATTTGCCTTTTTCTATACTTATCTCTTAACCTGCCAATATGACTTGAGGAGAAGGCACTCTGTCTAATACTATCCTATAATATCAAAAATTCACATCAAACTGAAGTACCTTATTAAAATCCTTCATGACTGAAAGAACAACTTAACTCATTTTTGTTTACTCTGTCAATGCTTACATCTATAAGAAAGATTGTGTCTACAAGATAACCAAAAGTCTCCCATCTGAAGGTGATGTTGTGTATAAATTTCTTGAGCAAGACACTGAAGTGATGAAAAATACCTGTCAACAGCTTGGCTAAACCAAATGCACTTCTATATTATCAGTTTTATTGCCAGAAAAATAATTTCTAGATCTATAGTAGGTCTGTAATTATCATGATTACTATACACTACTTCCACTAAAATGTTCTGTGATAATTCAAAACATGGGATTAAACTATTTCATTTATCTTACTTGAAGTTAGTCTATAATTAAAGGTTAATCACATGAATTGTGCTGCTGGTTTAAGTAAGTTTATAGTAAATATAGACATTCTAGGGTCCAAAAATGGAGAACTATCTCGCCAATATTTCTGGACATCAAATGTAATTATTTTAGATTGCTTCTCCTATTTATTTTTATTTTATTGCAAATAATTCTTTGCTTTATTTTGATCTTTTATTTAAAAGCAAATATAGGCTCATACAAGTTTCACACAGTACAGAAATATCTAAAGATTCAAGTATTCCTTAATAGCACAGTTATATGCAATATATTTTACTGATTTGTCTTTGTTGATTCTTCATTTTATTATTTTTCTCTTGTCATCCTTCTAAATGCTAATAAGCAGTGTCTTGCACATGTAAGTATCTAAGAACTGTACTATATACATCCGTTGGAGAACCCAATTCTATCACCAAGTGAAGAAAAAAACATGCCCAACCAATAAGATCATTTCTGCTGTCAACTATTTACCCTCCCCCCATTTGTCATACATCACAGCACATCTCAGTTTGTAAAGCATGCTACATGTGTCTGCTCCAACAAATTTAACTCCCGCTCTGCCCCCAAGACACAAGGGCAATGGCTAAACAACTCAAATGCCTAAGGGTTTACAAAATAGTTGCACACCTGCAATATCTCTCTCCAATAACTACACAGTTAAACTCTCAACAAAAGACCACCACACCCAGTAGAGAGATGAACCAAATCCTTTGCAGAAGGTTGATTAACCTGACTCCACACGACATGAGAGCAAAATGTTTATAAACATGACTTGAGAGGTGGGGGACTATGCCTAATTCGAGTATGTACGAAACTGCCACAGCTACACCTAATTATCCTGCCCCGTTCTACCTCTCAGTAACAAGGTCATACTATAAAGCAAGTCATAAAAAAGAAGAAGAAAGCATGCTGTTTAAATATCAACCGTGTTCACGCGGAAGCAGTACAGCACAATTCATGTACCTCATGTTCTCTGCTAATTGCTTAAGACACCCTGCTATAGAGAAGACAGCAACAGTAGCCAGGCCCTAGTCTTTTTAAAATGCCAGCTCTTGATAACAAACTCCAAAAAGGTCCTAATTGCATTTACCAGGAGCTTATGAACTTTAAAAGTTATTAATCAGATTTCCATGTAAATGGAGTGACGATTAAAGGTTAAGTACAGGTTTCTGAAATTTCAGAAGTTGAGAATATATTGCCTTTCGGGGGGGGGGGGGGTTTAAAAAAAAACTATCAGTCTTGACAGGAACTAAACATCTTAATTAAACATGCAGGAGTACCATGCTTATTTTTATGTGAAGTTCCATTTCCAAATGTCAAAGTTAATCACGCACTTGACTAAAAATGTACAATATTCTCTCTGCCAGAGAAGAAATTCTTTAGTATTCTTTTCTCAGAAGACATCTGCAGGTCTCCAAAACTTACTCTGGTGTCCCCCTCAGACCTGATCCCTGCCTATGCTACCAAAAACCTGAGAATCATAGGGAAATGCTTGCTACAGAGAGATCTTAATTGCTCTCCATCTGAGGAGTAATCTAAAGCCACACGTTTTCAATCAATTCTGCCTCATATTTATGAGGCTCAGGAGAAGCATGAGGTGCTTCCTCCATAAATTTGCTGCACCTGTGTCCCTGGAGTGACATGTTGACAAATGAACATGACATCTCCTCAAACTCCAAAAAGAATTTATGATTCTTTGAAAGAATATATTTGATCAATTATAGTGTCATCACAGTTGAGAATAAAACCGTGTCTTTGGAGTGCACTTCACAAAATTTGCGGGGGCTTGCATACTGCAATAGAATAAATGACAATTCCAAACCCCAGAGTCAGATCTTCATTCCAGCTCTAATACTCAATCTCAGATTCTCCAGGTTAAGCAGAAGCAGGTACAACAACTGCTGAGTGCAATAATGAATGAGATGAATAGCTATGTAGTGCTCTAGACACAATAAATGCAAAACTCAAAATCAGAAAATATTTGTAGTGTGAGATCTAGTTAGTAAAAATGTAAACATACATAATCATCATTCGATATAAGTAATTGTTTTTTTGTTTTTTTGTTTTTTTTTTTTACAGACTCTCACTTTTTTTGCTTTGGATAGAATAACGTGGCATCAGCCTAGCTCATACCAACCTCAAACCTCAGGGTTCAAGCAATCCTCCTGCCTCAGTCTCCCAAACAGCTGGAACTACAGATGCCCACCACAATGCTCAGATAATTTTTCTATTTTTAACTGAGACAGGGTCTTGCTTTTGGTAAGGCTGGTCTCCAACTTTTGACCTCAAGCAATCCACCCACTTCAGCCTCCCAAAGTGCTAGGATTACAAGTATGAGCCATCACCCCCAGCCCAATATAAATTTTTTTAAAAATCTTCTGCAACCTAACCGTTTGGCTCTGATTATACTTCTAATTCTCTCCTTTTAAAATTTCTCCTATAAGTCTGAGAAAAGTTCAGTGTTTATTCAATACAATGTACTTATAGCACACTTTAAAAGAAAAGCGGTGAGAGGAGTGCCTGTGGGTCAACGAGTAGGGCGCCAGCCCCATATACTGAAGGTGGTAGGTTCAATCCTGGACTCAGGCAAAAAAAAAAAAAAAAAAAAAAAAGCAGTGATTCTCAGCATCACTACTGAAGGTATAGATAGCTTCTGTTAGAATTACTTCTAGTAATTTTGCTATTATGATTAAATTTGGCCACAGAACAAACCAAACTGTAAGTGAAAAAGTAACACAACATAATGATTATCTAAATTCAGGTGGAAAAAAGCAGAAAAAGAATTTTTAAATGATTTTTTTCAAAAATGTCTCTGATAAGTTAAGAGGTTCTTTAAAACAGGCTGCCTGGTTGCCTTCAAAGACAATAGGATATATCAACTTCAAAGCAGAAATGCTCTCTCTTCTTGAGAATAGCATTTCAAAGATTTCTATTTCATTCAGTCCAACAAGTATCAATAAGGACTTTGTTTTATGATGGGGTCCCACTCTATCATCCAGGCTTCAATTTCTGGGCTCAAGTAATCCTCCTGCCTCTGCCTCCTGAGTAGCTGAGACTACAGGTGCATGTCATCACCCCTGGCTAATTTTACTTATTTTTCTTAGAGACAGGGTCTCACTAGGTTGCTGAGCCTGGTCTTGAATGCCTGGCATCAAGCAATCCTCCCAACTGGGTCTCCCAAAACACTGAGATTATAGGAACAAGCTAACATGCCTCGCCTCAATAGGGTTTTGATAAACAATTCAATTGAGAAGTGATCCCAGTTCAGTATGTTGAGCTCTAAGCTATAGGAAGAAGGGTGTGCTGAGCTACTATACTTTCTTATTGTCAGTGCCCTTTGAGACCAAACCATATGAGACTGTTGATCGGGAGTTGAGTAGTGAGACTAGTCTGGTGAGAGAGAATGTCTCAGAAGAGTTCTCATTCTCCTCTCTACTCCTCCATAGAAACTCGCACTGAGTCTTACTACATGTATGTTCAGTCAATACCAACTGGTTTTCCTGCACTTGAACTCCACAAGCCTGGTCTCATTTAGTACCCTGTTCTCCAGAAGTGGGTTTACACAAAAGAGAGATAGCTAGGACAGGGCTTCAATAAAGACAGAATACATAATTCCTAGGAATAAGTCATTAAAAACAACCTCTTATCAACATTACCACAATATCCACCACAGGCTTATAATCAGACTGACCTCTCCAATGTCTCTCAAAAATCAAATGAGCTTGTTCCAGCGTCTGTACCTTTAATCAAAAAGCCCCACTATTTTGAAAAGCCATCTCATTTCCTTCTACTAAATCAAATTCAACCACTTTTCAGGCTCAACACAAATAACAACTCTTGACTAATATTTCTATTCATTCATTCCACAAGCGCTTACTGAAAACAAGCCTCTATGTTAGGTATCATATATACAAAAATGAATAAGACTATTTATTCCTGCCCTGAAGGAGCTCTTAGTGTTCTTTAGTGGTCTTTCATTCCTTCAAACTATAACATTTAGTTTTCCTGTTGTCTGTATGTAAATAATACTGCAAATATTAAACCTTAAAAGTACTACAAATATCATGCCAAATGTATACAAGGTTTTTGTTTGTTTGTTTGTTTGTTTGTTGGAGACAGAGCCTCGAGCTGTTGCCCTGGGTAGAGTGCCATGTCATCACAGCTCACAGAAACCTCCAACTCTTGGGCTCAAGCGATTCTCCTGCCTCAGCCTCCCAAGTAGCTAGGACTACAGGTGCCCACCACAACACCTAGCTATTTTTTGGTTGCAGCCATCATTGTTGTTTGGCGGGCCCAGGCGAGATTCGAACCCACCAGCTTAGGTATATGTGGCTGGCACCTCAGCCAACTGAGCCACAGGCGCCAAGCCAGTATACAAGGTTTGATGATTAAGCTCATGAACTTGTGTGCTTACCTTGGTAGCACTGAACAAACAACTCAGTAAGGTTTCATAACCTTGGTATACCAGTGTCTCAAAGCTGTGTTCATGTTGACATGTGGCAGTGTCTTGCTGAGTGGCATTCATCATTGTTGTATGTTTCTGTGTGCCATCACAAGAATGTCAGAGCTTGAATTAGAGCAATGAACAAATATATTTCTTGTTAAACTTGGCTAGAGTGAAAGTGAAATCAGGGATATGTTAATCCAAGCTCATGGCGATAATGCCATAAAAAAAAAAAAAAAACGGTAGTGTATTAAAGGATTAAACATTTTTCTGAGGAGAGAAAAAGCATCACTGATGAAGAGAGGTCAGGTTAGTCAGTAACAAACAGAACTGATAAAAAAATGCAAAAATTCATCCAATTGTTCATCAAAATAGTTTGCTGACTGTGAGAAGCATAGCAGACAAGATAAACATTAATAGAGAAACAGTAAAATTTTAACTGAAAATTTTGGCCAACAACTCATAGCTCCTGCATCATGACAATGCCATCAGCTCAAATGGCACTGTCTGTGAGGGAATTTTTAGCTAGTAAATAAATAACTGCATTGGAACACCTTCCCTACTCACTTGATCTGGTGCCCAATGACTTTTTTCCTTACACAAAGATAACGTAAATATTGAAAGGAAGACATTTTGGTGATATTCAGATATCAAGGGTAATACAATGATAACTCTGATGGCCATTCCAGAAAAAGAGCTCCAAAACTGCTTTGAAGGGCAGACTAGTGCTTGTGTTTAAGCATAGCTTTCTAAGGGGAATATTTGAAGAAGGAAATAGTGATATTAAGCAATGAGATATATAGTACATTTTTTAGGGTAAATTCACAAACTTAAATGTCAGACTTTGAACATTTAAAAGTACCAGAAGAGCAGCCGATTCTTTTTAAATTCATAAAAGCCTCAAGTTACAAAATCAATATACACAAATCAGTAGCATTTCTATATGCCAATAACAGTCATGCTAAGAGTCAAATCAATAACATTTACAACGAAAATAAAAAACCTAGGAATATACTTAACCAAGGAGACAAAAAAAAAAAATCTCTACAGACAGAACTGCAGAACCCTGAAGAAAGAAATCACTGATGACACAAACAAATGGAAAAACACATCATGTTCGTGAAATAGCAGAATCAACACTGTTAACATGTCCATACTATCCAATGTGATTTACAGATTCAATGCAATTTACTAATTCTACACTTCATTTGGAACCAGAAAAGAGACTGAATGGCCAAAGCAATCTAAAGCAAAAAGAACAAAGCTGGAAGACTCACATTATGAAACTCCCAACTATACTATGAGGCTATAATAACCAAAACAGCATGGTACTGACACAAAAATAGACACACAAACCAATGGAACAGAACAGCGAACCCAGATATAAAGTCATCTACATATGGCCAACTCATCTTTGACAAAGCAGACAACCGTATACTCTTGGGAAAAGAAGCCCTGTTCAATAAGAAATATTAGGACAATTGGATTGCCACACGTGGAAGAATGAAGCAAGACTCCAACCTCTCACCGTTCACAAAAATTAATTCAAGATGGATAAAAAACTTAAATTTAAGGTGTGAAACCATAAGAATTCTAGAATAAAATGTAGTAAAAAACTCTTTAGATATCATCCTATGCAAAGTATTTATGATAATGACCCCGATCACAATTACAGATAAATGGGATTTGATTAAATTTAAATAGCCTTTGCACAGCTATGGAAATAATCAACAGAGCAAATAGGCAACAAACAGAAAGGAGAAAATATTCTCAAGCTATACATCTGACAAAGGGCTAATTAATAGAATCTACAAAGAATTCAACCAAATCAACAAGAAAAATCTGCCTTGGCTCTTATCTGTGTTCTCCATACTTTATGGCCTATTTTTGTAATTTCCTTGATTAAACAGCATTTGTGAGTGCTTTCTATGTGTGAGGCAGTAATCAAAGTACCTTTGTTTGTCACCTTGGTGCTATGTGGGGCGACTCAGTTCTCCATCGACAGCTGGATACCTACCTCCCTGCTGGTGGCAACTGCACCCTGATGGGAAGCTCTGCAATCTTGGGAAAGCACATTTGCTATCCAGTCCAAGATACTTACCTGCACCATTCAGAGGAGCTCGTGAAGCTCAATTCATGATGTCACCTACATTTGTTCATGTATCAGACATTGATTAGTTAGCATAGAATCTGGTTTACTGTTGCACCCAATCTACCAGAGGAGCTCCATCTGAAGTTCCTCTCTCTCCAAGCCTATTCAGGTGCATGATCACATGAATGTGAACTATGAGAGGGTGTTCCAAACTGGGCAGCAAAGTTCACGCCCCCTTGATGGTGCCATACTTGCACACAGTGAAGATACAGCAACTGTTGCTGGCTTTGCTGGACTTGGTGCAGATAGTCTTTCTACTCAGCCCATAAAAGCATAACCCAAACATTTTCTAGCCACATGTTGACCCCTCTAGAATCTGGTGATGCACATAAATGTGATTCTCGTATTCAGGTCCAATAACTTGCAAGCTAAAATTAGGGTCATTAATGGCACTATAGACAGATGGGAATAGATTAGCTTCCATTTCCTTTGCATTTATTTTCAACTGATAAGAATAAACTTATCTTTAAATAATAGTCTCCATGAATAAAAGCAGAAAACACTTACATTGACTGCAGAATGTAACGTATCAACTGAACACATTCTGTTTTATCCAAGGGAGAAGGAAAAATACTGCTCACATAATTTATCTTTTATAATTTATATTCTCACTGATTATAACCAAAAAATGTCATGGCTGACATATGAGACAAAATAAGTTTCTTTTCTAAAGAACCATTCAAGTGGCAGATACATATCTGAACCAATATCATCTATATTATTCTATTAGATATGTCCAGTATATGTAGATATAGTACATATATAGATATAAATACTAGAGATACCTAGTAGAAAATTATAGTAGAATAGTATAATCAACAATCTCATATTAATAAGTAATATAAGTTTATGATTTGGGATCTGAGGATAGGACAAAATCTGCATTTCTTATGTTGCATAGAATTCTATTACCTTTGATCTATGCAGTATCACAGAGATCACAGAACATTTGATTTTTATCTCAAAATAGTAGTAATTTAAAGCCTATAACCCTATGGACTGCCAATTACACACATTATACATGAAGCTTCAAAGTTGCAGTTAGTACTTAGCCGTTCCAACAACCATAGCTCAGCCTATTTGTTGACATTGGTTAACACATGTTTCTACCACTTGAATTTTCAGATTCATCAGCTCTGGAACTTCTTCCAAAAAAGCCTAGAGCATTCTATAATACAAAAGTTCTATATGTGACTAATTTAGAAAATACTTATTTTGCCTCATATGTCAGTAATGATACTTTTAACTAAAAATCCCTGATTAGAATCTAGATGGTGGTACTCCTAAACTTTGTCATAGATGAAAGTTCACAGGAAAATAATACTACTAAATAATACAGGAATCCCCATCACCAAGACTCCCCCACGGTTTCACATTCCATGGTTTCATTACCCACTGTCAACCATAGTCTGAAAAAATTAAACGAAAAATTCTAGAAATAAGCAATTCTTAAGTTTTAAGTTGTGCGCCGAGTAATATGATGAATTTTTGCACTGTCCAACTCCATCTCTTTTTTATCACAAAAATAAGGATGCATACAGTTGAAAAAGATATTTTGAGAAAGGTAGAGAGACCACATCCACATAGCTTTCATTACAGTATATTGTTACAATTGTTCTATGTTTTATTGTTGTTATTCTCTTATTCTGTTTAATTTATAACTTAAACTTTATCATAGGTATTATATATATGAAAAAACATAGTACATAATGGGGTTCTGTAGTATCTAGTTTCAGGCATCCACTGGGGTTCTTAGAATGTATTCCCCACAGATAAAAAAGAACCACTGTAATCCCATATTGCCTCCTTAGAAATAAGTTCTACGTTAGGAGGGAAGGATTTTTATGTTTCATGAACTTCATCCTAACAACAAACTGAAGCAACTCTTGAAAAGAAATAAAGGTGGTAGTCCAGAAATAATTTAAAATGTAATACAAAACAAAAAGGCTGTTTCAGAAAAGAAGAAATGTCTGTTCAGAAACAAATGAAGGAAAACAGTTTCTGATCTATTGGAAACTGAATATTTAGAATCGCTTCAGGCCAGTAAATGAGTGAATAGGGATAAAAATGTAATAGTGGCCTGCCTCTAGTGTTCCTTACGAATGACATTTCAAAGCAGCCTGAAGCATAAAATTTGAAACAATCATATATTGTCTTGAAATGTCAGTGCTGTTAAAATGATATTAGTTTGGTCTCAACTAGGAACCAGTCTAAGAGCAAACACTGTCTGATACTTTTTATCTACTGTATTATCGACAGAGGCTGCTCAATTCCAATGACATGAATGGAGTACTTTTTATATACAGAGAAAATTATCCTGCATTCAAAATAAAGTTGTGAGCTTAATACTAGTGTTAAAGATTACAGGCGTGAGCCACCCATCCAGCCTAGATTTCCATTTTTAAAGAACCTAATTCTTAACTGCATTAAGAGTTACATACTACAAAGAAAATTTTGTTTGATTTTTGCTTCAGCAAAGCATTGGCTGCTTGCTAAATCAGAACTAATTAACTGAGAGGTTTATCCTTAGTATAAGCAAAATTATCTTTAATATTAATACCTGCTTAAAAGGGTACTAACTTACATGCTTATGATTAATCCTCCATAGAAAAAAAGGAAGATATAATGGGGGGGGGTGAGGAAAGAGCTAGATGGATGCAGACACTCAGACCTGTAATCCCAGTACTAGGAGGCTGAAGTGGGAAGATTGCTTGAGCCCATAAGTTCAAGACCAGCCTAGGCAAAATAGTAGTAAGACTGTCTCTACATTCTTAAAAACAACAACAACAACAAAACCCGATTAATTAAGAAGATTCTATGGATGCTTTATAAATGAGTAGCCTGGATTTAAATTAGTTTTTTATTTTTTGTGTTTTTTTTTTTTTTAGAGACAGAGTCTCAAGCTGTCACCCTGGGTAGAGTGCTATGGCATCATAGCTCACAGCAATGTCCAACTTGGGCCCAAGCCATCCTCTTGTCTCAATTTTTCTATTTTTTAGTAGAGACAGGGTCTCACTTTTTGCTCAGGCTGCTCTCAAACTCATGAGCTCAAGCAATCCACCCACCTTGGCCTCCCAGAGTGCTAGGATTATAGAAATGAGCCACCGTGCACACCCTTAATTTAAATCAGTTAATCACTAATTTCAGAGAAATAACATTTAAATGAAAATGTTTAAAATTTCCAATATAGCTTTTTTTCTAAATTAGAGTCTTACTTTGATGCTCTCAGTAGAGTGCTGCACCATCATAGCTCACAGCAAACTGAAACTCAAGCTCAAGTGATCCTCTTGCCTCACCCTCCCAAGTAGCTGGGACTACAGACACTCACTACAATGCCTGGCTATTTTTTTTTTTTTTTTTTTTGAGACAGAGCCTCAAGCTGTCACCCTGGATAGAGTGCCGTGGCATTGCAGCTCACAGCAACCTCCAATTCCTGGGCTCAAGCGAGTCTCCTGCCTCCGCCTCCCAAGTAGCTGGGACT
>CAUYON010202840.1:0-42582 GCA_963573935.1 Arctocebus calabarensis
AACTTTTTAAAGGTTTCTCTGGTAAAGAAACAATTAAGATTAATGACAATTATTGACACGGTGGGGGTGAAGGAAGGGGAGAGCAGAGAGAGGAAGAATGAGGAGGGGTGGGGAAAGGAAGAGCAGAGAGAGGGAAGGAGTAAGAGGGGTGGGGTCTTGGGGTCTTGGTGTGTGCCACACCTTTTTGGGGCAAAACACAATTGTAAGAGGGTCTTTTCCTAACAAATGCAACCAGTGTAACATGGTTTCTTGTACCCTCAATGAATCCCCAACAATAAAAAAAAAAACCAATTAAGATGATTTTCCTGGTTTGCAAAATATTTTACATTTACTTTTTAACCTACAAAGTATGAAATGTCAAACAAAAAATTCTATATACTTTCCTATTTTATCTAATTTCATTTTATGAACTAAAGTAGTTCTATAAATTATTAATTACCTCATGGCTAAGATATTTTATTTTCATACTCTACTAAGTAACTAACCCTATGTACTAAAATGATTGAAAAAATTACAAAACAAAACATGACCAAATCCTCAGATCTTTCTAAAATTTGGACCTTTCCTAAATTTGATATTACATTTAAGAAACAGCTCTGCTTTTTATCTCATTTTCCTTTTTTGTAAAAGGAAAAAAAATAGGAAACAGCCTCGTTATTTTTAAAGATATTTAGCATGAAAAGTGTGCCATTTTGAGATATTGTTTTAAAGTAATAATACCACCAATAGCATAAACTGCATCCATTTAATAAACATGATCTTTGGTATACTTCAATTTTTTTGTTTAAAAAACTCTTTTGACAAGCTTTTGATATTTTATTTGAAGCTTAGATTTTATCTTACTTACCTAACAAAAATGGGAAATAAAAATTCTAAAAAATTGCCATTAGCATTTATTTGTAGAATATTAAACTACAAATTAAAATAAATAGAGCATATGAATCTAATGACTTTTGAGGTTGATTAGTCTCAACTGAACTTCGAAGTAAGGCCATAAATATTTACAAGAAATTCAACAGAATTTAAGTTATTCCTGTTTATTAACAAAGGATACAAACCATATTTACAATTAAACATTAAATGTAAAATAAAATATCAGTTAAGCTTACTCATAGCAGATCGCAAAAGCATGTCCTATATTTTTCAAGCCAACATACTAAAGATTTAAAAAAATTCTTAATTTAGCTACAGCAATCAATATGATCGCCCCAGAGATGGCCTTACTTACAGGAAAGATAAAACTGAACTCAAGTTATAACAACTCCACCAGTTTATTAATGCCTTCATCCTGAGAAAGGAAGTTATAATAGATACTTAGTTTTTATAACTGAGGCTTAAAGAGAGTACTTCCTGGTCAGACAGTTAGTGTCAACAGCATTTTATACAGCTTTACATTGTGACATTTTAGAAAGAACTGTCTAAAAATTTTCCAGATTTTTTTCCCCAATCGCTACAAAAGAGGAAAACTTGCTCATGCTAAATAAATCTTATGTAAAACTCTAGGAAATTCTATGCATGCTTACCAGTATAGCAAGTAAATAACAAACTTGGTTATTGATTACTGATAGTTCTGTTAGCTTAGGTTTTAATTATGTTACATTTCCACACCCTCCATTCCCCACCCTGCATGCTACAGGAAGGGGTCACGGGACACAACGTTAGAAGGCAAAGAACGAACTTGAAGGACAACTCACCATTTCCTTGATAATGAAGAAAAGGCAAATAATCGTCTATGTAATAAGTTTCAAATTTAGAGTTAATTTTCTTAAACGTATATAAATCTAAAAAAATCTTCAAGAAACCTTGTAGGGCCCTAATAAGGAACTAGAGATAAAAACAGCGTGCGCCGGCCGCCGCACATCCTACAGCCCTGGAGCCGACTGCTTCCTGTTGCAACGCCCATTGGTTCCCACAGGTGCAGCGCCTATGGGTGGTGCCGACGTAGCCTTCCTCCTGCGAGGGATCCACTGAAGGAAACTGCAGGTGGACACACTCATGCTCGGAGCTGTGAGGACAGAACCAGCTTCGGTTTTAATACAGCGGCCTCCTAGGCTGATTATGAATTGACGATTACCTAATTCAAAAAGGCTGAAGAAAATTTATTTCAACACACTTTACTTATTTTTCTAAGATGCATTGTTGTTAAGGATATATGTGAGGCTGGGCGCGGTGGCTCACGCCTGTTATCAATCCTAGCGCTCTGGGAGGTGCCGGTGGGTGGATTGCTCGAGCTCAGGAGTTAGAGACCAGCCTGAGCAAAAGCGAGATACTGTCTCTACTAAAAACAGAGAAACTGAGGCAGGAGGATAGCTTGAGTCCAAGAGTTGGAGGCTGCTGTGAGCTGCGACGCCAGGGCCCTCCACCCAAGGAGACAGTTTGAGACTCTGTCTCAAAAAAAAAAAAAATAATATGTGACTTCACTGAACAAATGTTTATTAACTGCCTTCTCCGTCACAGCACTGTTCTAGGATCTAGGAATATAATAATAAACAAAACAACGTCACTGAGCTCATTCATGTTCTATCTAGTGGACTTTTGAGGATTTCATATGTAATGAGAAAACTTCCATAAAGGCAGAAACTAAAGACATTTGGAAACTCAGTTGTAGTTACTGCTCACTACCTAAAAAGCATTATAGTTAAGGTTGCTATTATAAACCTAAAAAAACTTTTCCTGAAAAAACTTTTCCTACACAAAAATAGGGTTTTCTGTTTCAAAAAGGCCATGTTGGAGGCAATGGCATTATGTTCTAGCAGGAAAAAGGGAAAACTCCTCACTATGAATCACCAGTGACTAAAGTCTTTTAATTCAGGCTTAAAACACATTTCAAACCCAATTACTTGTACACTCAGAAAACTGATAACAACCCCAAATTGCTAACAATATCAGAAGCTTAATTTGAGCAATTTTCAGGGTCAATGTCAGCATCTAAGAAAATCAAGTAAAATGTTTTTAAAGGGATAATGCCCTGTGCTGTTATTATTATTTTGGTCTTAGACTTTAATGCCTAAGCTTCCACTGGACTTTGTTGCAATAAACGGAGTTTTCTTAGGTTTTAGCCAGACTGAGATGATCATCTTGGATGTATGGATCTGGTGGTAGGCATAGTTTTTATTTGAATTCAATAAAACAAAAATGTAGTAAATTCAAGCCTGTTCAAGAAAAAAATATAAAACCCAGAGAGCAAAATGTACAGGTAAGTTTTACTCTTCCAAGCTATACTTTACTTCCATAGGATTTTACTGCCTTATGCTTCAAATAACAAAACTTTTTTTTTTTTTTTTTTTTTTTTTTTGCAGTTTTGTCCTGGGGCTGGGCTAGAACCCACCACCTCCTGTATTGGCCTTGAGCCACAGGCACTGCCCAAACAAAACCTTTTTAATCAACAAGTTGGAGTAATTTCCAGAGCCAAATTTCTTTAGTCATTTGGCAAATATTTATTGAGCAATTACTATATGCTAAGCACTATGAGTTGGGTATATACCAATGTGTAAGGCAAAACTCCCTGGCTTCACAGACCCTAAATTCTAGTGTAGGAATATAGGCCATACAAATAAAACATTTGGTATGCCAGAGGTGCTATGGAGAAGACTACAATATGAAAGATGGGACAATAATAAGTTATCTGTTCATAGTTACAAATTGTATCTATCACAAAGTAAGAAAGTTAAATTTGCTTTGGAAGATTAAAGTATTACACTCTCCCGGACTCTACTTCTGACTCAAGTGAACAATCGCCTTTTGTTACAAATGATAGTCTTATTTCATTTCTTGCTAATATCTAGAGAAAGGAAAACAAACTTCCAAAGACAAGAAGTTAGAACCCATCTGAGAAAAACATCATCTAAGGAAATAAAATAATAAATCCCAAACACTGTCAAGGAATATTTTAGGGACAATTATCAACATTAAAAAGGAACATACCAGTTTCTATATACTTACAACCTTTGTCATTATATTTGCCAATTGTCAGGGTCAGAAGTGGAGTCTTTCCTTAGAAGTCCCTGTTACCTTCACTGGCAGCAATAACAGTATTCTATAATTATAAGTAATTATATGTATAATTATATTGTATTTAAATATTATTTTGAACCTAAAATAAGCACTTAAATATAATATAATTCAATAATTAAGACACTAGTTGTAGGACACCTGGTTAGACATTTCAGATATTGTCCTTTTAAAGTCAAGAGGATAGATTTCTAGGAAAGATAAGACAAGTACAAACTCTTTAAAGCACTATCAGAGGTTAGGTGCCCTGGCTCATGCCTGTAATCCTAGCACTCTGGGAAGCCAACCAAGTCTGGTGGATTGCCTGAGCTCAGGAGTTCGAAACCAGCCTGAACAAGAGTGAGAGTAGAAAAAGAAGACAGGCATAATGTCACTCGTCTCTAGTCCCAGCTACTTGGGAGGCTTAGACAAGAGGATCTCTTGAGCCCCAGAGTTTGAGGTTGCTGTGAGCTATGATGTCACAGCAGTTTACTCAGGGTGACACAGAAAGCCTCTGTCTCAAAAAAAAAAAAAAAAAAAAAAATTACAGGCCTGTAATCCTAGCACTCTGGGAGGCCAAGGTGGGAGGACTGCCTGAGCTCTAGAGTTCAAGACCAGCCTAAAAATGGCTGGGCATTGTGGTGGGCTCCTGTAGTCCCAGCTACCTGGGAGGCTGAGACAAGAGAATTGCTTGAGCCCAAGAGTTTGAGGCTGTTGTGAGTTGTGATGACACAATGGCAATTTATCGGCATCAACAAAGTGAGAGACTGTCTGAAAAAATAATAATAATAAAAATAAAAATAAAAAACTGCTCTTCTCTGAAAAAAAATTAAAAATAAGCACCTAAATCAAGTACTATCAGAGAGAATATTCTACAATAAGAAAGACAAATCAAGTACTGAAAAAGTAGCAAGGAGAATGATCAGAGAAGTCCTTGTGAAAGATGGCAGTAGATGTAGTTTCTGGAAAATGAGAAACAGAAGGCATTCTAGACAAATAGGCAAAAGATATGGCAGGAACACAGACCTGAAAGGGGCAAATCAGTAAGTACTTGGACACCAGTAAGCAGACCAGTTTGGTTGGGGCACAGTGTGTGTGCCTAAGTATGTATACAAAATGGGGTGACAAGCCAGTGGTTCTTAACCTTCCTAATGCCACGACCCTTTAATACAGTTCCTCATGTTGTGGTGACCCCCAACCATAAAATTATTTTCGTTGCTACTTTATAACTGTAATTTTGCTACTGTTATGAATCGTAATGTAAATATCTGAAATGCAGGATGGTCATAGGTGACTCCTGTGAAAGGGGCTGAGAACTGCTGACTAAAAACAGGTTGATATATCTGCACTGAATTCAGTCAGCAATAGGGGATTGTTAAAGGCTTTGAACATGTGAGGGACAAAATCAGAGCTGTACTTTAGGGAGGATAAGGCAGTAACAGTGTATATAGGAAGAAGGAAACAAAAAAGGAGACTGGAAAATTGTTACAGCAGTCCTTCTGTTGGACCTTATGAAGGGCCCTCATTAGATCCTGGACCAAAGAGAGGTATATAGTGGAATGTTGTGCTGAGTTGAAAACCAGATCTAGGTCACAGTGATCTAGTTTGCCATTGTCCGTGTGACCTTGAGAAGTCATTTATCCTGAGTCTCAATTTCCCTATGTGTGAATCCATTATGTTTTTTGGGACCAGAATCTATGACCTTTAGAAAATGAGATATGAGGATTAGAGCAAAAATGCAATAAGAAATCATTTCAAGTGATTAAAATAATATGCAGCTACCACTTATTAAGCATTCCTGTATGTCTGTCACTGTGCTTGGCATTTTACATACATCACTTCATTTATTCCTTCCAAGAATCCTGAGAGATATGTATTCTTATTCAGTCATTAAGAGAATTGATAGCTTTAATTAAAACTTAGGTAACTTGCCCAGGGTCAAGCAGCTAACACTTTTTGAGTCTGAAGCTCTCTCTCCTTCCACTGTATTGTGCTGTTTTTTTACCTGGCACATGAATAATGCTAACATTTTTCCTTGTGTTCCAAAGGTATCACTGTCTCTTTAACACCTTTTTGATGTGCTAAAAATCCTTAGTGAGGTTAAGAAACAAAGTGTGGACAAAAATATAATGTACTAATTTGCTGATCATTGACTCATTCACTCAATCAGTTCCCATTGATTGAGCATCCTTCATACTTTGCTTGGTACCATACACTGTTATGGAGGATGCAAAGATGAATAAGACTCATCTCTGTCCTCAACCCACTCCTAAGCTAGTAAATAACACATGCAAACTGGACACTGGTATACAATTATACAAGAGAATTTTGCACAAGAGACAAAGGAAGCATAGTACTGTAATTCTGAATCTCTGCTACTAAATCTTGACCTACGTCATTTCATTTTATTTTAATTTTAGAGATAGGGTCTTGCTCTGTTGCCCAGGCTGGAGTGCAATGGTGAAATAAAAGCTGATTGCAGCCTCTAACTTCTGGGCTCAAGGGATCTTCTACCTCAGCCTCTCAAGTACGTGGGATTACAGGAATGAGCCATCACACCCGGGCTGACCTAGGTCATTTAAAAACTATGTAATATGGGTTTTGAAAATATTTGTGTATTTACACACATACCCTTCAGAAAGTAAAGGCTAATGTTTAGAACAGAATGGAAAATTGGCCATGACCTATGATTCTGTTTAGTGCCTCAAATAACAAGAGTAATTAGGCTATTAGTTTATTTAAGAAAGCTTTCTGTCTTGATTAGTGCCATCTATTGGAATGGGTAAATAAAATGTATTTGAACTGTCATAAGCCTTGATTGCTATGGACATAAGCCAATGCTATTACAAAGTAAAACATTATAAAAATAAACTATTCTGGCTCGGCGCCTGTGGCTGAAGCAGCTAAGGCACCAGCCACATACAACCTGAGCTGGTGGGTTCGAATCCAGCCTGGGCCTGCCAAACAACAATGGTGGCTGCGAAGTGAAAGGGCCCAAAACATTAGACTCCAGTATGTAAATTTCTTTTGAGGAGGGAAAGCCACATAGGTCACTCCTCTTTGTTTCATGGTAATAGGTTTTACTAGGTGTAAAACATTTATTCTAAATCATCTTTCTCTTCTCACTCATTGTAGGAATGAAAAATGTGAATTTGTAAGATAGCTGACAAAAGGTTAGGAGATTGATCTATGGGAATCAAGTAAATTGGCCCCTAAGTCATTCTTTTGCCAAAGAATTAGCTCTTTAACTTGTAAAATAGAAATAATTTAGAAATATTTTATTTTATTTTTTATTTATTTATTTATTTATTTTTGGGACAGAGCCTCAAGCTGTCACCCTGGATAGAATGCTATGGCATCACAGCTCACAGCAACCTCCAATTCCGGGGCTCAAGCGAGTCTCTTGCCTCCGCCTCCCAAGGAGCTGGGACCACAGGCGCCTGCCACAACGCCCGGCCATTTTTTGGTTGCAGCTGTCATTGTTGTTTGGTGGGCCCGGGCTGGATTCGAACCCGCCAGCTCAGGTGTAAGTGGCTCATGCCTTAGCCCGTTGAGCCACAGGCACTGAGCCTAGAAAGATTTTAAATATACTTCAGTATCTCTAACAGATCTCAAGTCAGACTCTTTAAGAATATATACCTAGAATAATAAGATTTATCTATTTTATTTTTATTGGTTATTATACAATTTTTCTTTTTTTTTAACTTGGTGCCTATACCTTGGAAATGAGTTAGATCACATTTTGGTCCATAAATTCAACATAATTTATAATTATAGGTCAAAAGACAAATAGCACTTCTGTTTACTTTACTAAGCTGAGTCTGAGTTTAAGAAAAAGTACTTTTAATATATCCTCACAAATAATAAAGCAATCAAATAAATGGGTGAAAAGGCTAAATAACAACAAATTAAAACTCCCAGTGCTAAAATGAAATTGTATAATATTCCACAACTCAAAACATACTAATTCAAAAACTATTCACTTTGACAGGAATCTCTCATTGAAGACAGACTAAAAAGAAGTCTTTTCTTAGGAGAGTCACAAAATACTTTTAGACAGAATTTTCCTTCCTTCTGTCTTATTTTTTGCAGGGAGGGAAGAAACAAACACTGGAGAAAGATTATTAAGGAAAGAGGGTTTTAACTAAGAGTACTAAAATAAAGTACCACCAATTTTCATTCATTCTCTTAAACTACTGAAACCCAAGAATATGAATACTGGCAAGCAATGAGAAGGTTTATTCCAGTTAGCTTAAACATTAAACCAAATTAGATATCAATGTAGCCTCTAAGATTACAATGGTTTGACTGTTTATGACTCATGTGGTATAGAAAATATAAAATGAGTTATTGTATTTGCTGGGTAGTATTTGTATCATGCTAAACTAAAAACCAATAAGAACTTACATTCTGCGGTTGCTGTAACCATTCCTATGGAAGTGTAAGGCTCCCGCTTAATCTCTTCCTTTGATTGTATTTTGTAACAGCAAAGAAATAGTTTAAATGAGCAAAGATACAATGTTTTCACGCATTTATAGCTTCTCCTAGTAGAGTTTTATTTTTTCAAACAAATGAAAAAAATTCCAGCAGAACCCCCTACTCTCCTAACTCCCTGGGGAATAAAGTTATTATAGGCCTTTCCTATCACTAAAAATTCTATTACAATGAATCTCTCTTTATCATCTCTGGGTCAATACCATAACATAATGTGGTTGAAATGACTGTTTTAGTAATCACTCAGGGGAGTATCAGAGCACTTTCTTTCTTACAAGGAAATAAATTTAATGTTTTATCTTAAAAAATGACCATTTGTACCAGTCAGAAATGAGCTAATAAGTATGAAGAAAGCTTCTGTGCTCAAACATTTCTATTACTTTGTAGAATTATTGGTATTGAGATTCTCAATCCTTCCACAGACCATTTCATACTTTACATGCACTATCTAATGAATATATGCCCCTTCTAAAAAACCTGGTGAGTTAACTGACCTTATTTCTACTTGAAGTCTATGTAGCATTCTAGAGAAATAAATTTACTGTAAAAAAATTATACTTAATATCTCTTAAATAAATTATAGTGTTTCATATTTTAAATTTGTATTTGCTGTTGTTGTTCTTCTCTTATCTCTATAACTTCTATTTCTCAGGAGGACTTTTAGTTAGTGGAATTTTCATAACCACATCAAGCTCTGTGCTCACTGAAGCCGTAAAGAACTGCTCTCTGTCCTCTACTTATTATCACCCAGATGAAAACGACTTCAGTAATTTTTGTCTTGGATTTAAATAGCAGTTCTGGGTAAGCCTTCTACATTATGACTTTGGGAAATAATATAGCATTCTTTTCTTTCTCTTAGTTAAAGCTATCCGTACTAAACATGGGCAAAAGAGTTCTAATAAGACACATTCTAACCTGAAACAAAGAAGCTATCTAAATAACTGTGAAATGATATAGTAACTACATTCCCCATTATTTTCCTAAAACTATCATTTTCTATGTTTGTCTCTATATTAAAGAAGCCAATTAGAAAGAGCAGTGGGAAGAAGCAACACACAGAGAAAAGATCTTAAAAACTCAAATACAAAATAGCTAGGCACAACCATAACAAAGCATGTTCATTTGAGTTTAAAAGGCAGTTAGGACCATATTAACATACTTTAGTGCTATGAACAACTAACCAGGTTGTTAATTTAATTTTCCCTCCTTTCAAAGTAGGAGGCTGCCCCCTAATTCTCATCTTCTATTGCTTCCCAATATTTGTTTCAGCATTTTAATAGACTCCCATTCACCTCCCGCCAGGACATAGTGTCTAGTTTTGACAGGTTTATCTCTCTCCTTAGCCAGTCCTGGAATTAGCTAGTCCTAAAGCTTAGTCTTGGTAGCTTTCAAGATGAGAAATCTAATTGACAAGATTTCGTTTAATTTAGCTGTTAGTATAGCGACCCTAGTACTTCTTTTTAAAATTTAGTTTGACCTTCCAACTATCTCCAGCACGTCAAAGTTAAACAGTCTAGATTCCAAGCCCAGTATAGTCTCCTTCAGATCTGCCTTATAAACACTGATACCGGTATGTTGCCAAATCTGAAAAAGTTTCTTAGCTCTTTGTTGAGCTAAAATGAAAAATTAGCAGTCCAGGAAAATAAAGAGTCTATCAAAAGAAATATCCTAATGAATCTAAAACATGGGTCTCCAAAAGGATCCCTGTGTCTTCC
Source organism: Arctocebus calabarensis (assembly GCA_963573935.1). Classification (NCBI taxonomy): domain Eukaryota; kingdom Metazoa; phylum Chordata; class Mammalia; order Primates; family Lorisidae; genus Arctocebus; species Arctocebus calabarensis. The sequence continues at coordinate 10,200 of CAUYON010202840.1, forward strand.
AACTTTCTGTGGCAGGTTAAAGAAGCCCCATCTAACTTTTCACCTGACTTTCTCATTAAGGTCACGAAACCCTCACTTTCAAGGCATCCGCACCGATCCCGCAAGAACGAATCGGAAGCCAGAGGGCCAGCTAGAAGAGGTCCGGCCGCACAACTCTCTTGATCCTTCCAAGATACCGGTCCTGCTGCCAGCCCCTCCGGCCGGTGCATGCCACTTAAGAGATGTTTCATTATATAATCCGCCCCCCGCCAGCTCGGGGCTCACACAATACCCTACGGAAGATCGCGGCTTGCAGACTCTGGGAGTAGCTCCCGTCTACACTCGCCTGCGCTGCCGTCGGTCCCCGCTCACCGACGCTGCGACCCTGACCTAGGCTCCCCGCCGCGGCTATAGGGTGTTTTCCACAACTCGCAGTGCGCGGCCCCTCGCTTCTATAGACCAGGGCGGCGACGCGCTGCCCGACCCGCTCCCTGGATGCGCCGTCCCCCCCCGCGGGGCCGCGCCTCCACCCTTCTTGGGGTCTCCACGCTCACACCTGCAGCTCTGAGCCCTTTAGGGGGGGCTTTTCTCACCACGCTGTCTTGGCCCTTCTTGGGGCCCCCTCCGCGCACATCTCCCATCCTAATCCTCTTGGAATCCCCTCTCTTTACCTCCGCGGTCCGGACCCCTCTCAGGGGTCACCTCTTTTCAGTCCACTTTCCTGACCCTCTCAGGGTCCTTTCCCCTTATTCTGATGTCCCAGTCCTTCGAGAGGTCCCTCGGGGAGGGGGTCCCCATCCCTCAGACTCTCATTGCCAGTCTCTCTCGGGGACCCTTCCAGTCACCTGCTGTCCCGACCCCTCCGGACAACCTCTCCCCTCATCTCGCTGTCCTGACCCCTCTCAAGGACCCTTCCCCACACCCCCCTATCATCGCCCCTCTTAGGGTCCCCACCCCTCACCCAGATGTCTCAGTCCCTCCTCGGGTCCCCTCCCCTCACACCCATTGTCCCGGCCCCTCTTCGGGACCCCGACCCTCAGAATCTCAGTATTGCATACTCTTGGGGTCCTCCCCACTCAGACTCCCTGTCTCGACCTCGTAGGGTCCCTTCTCCTCAGCCCGCTGTCCCGGTCCCCCCCGGGTCTCCTCCCCTCACTCGCTGTCCCGGTCCCCCTCGGGGTCTCCCCTCCACAGTCTGCAGTGTGGAGCTCGCTCCAGGAACTCTCCTCACCCGGATCCTCCCCGACCTCACTCCGCCAAGAGTCCCCTGGTCCCGGCTCACGCTGTCACCGCCCGCGCCCCGGTGCACTCACCTCAGACCTGCTGTCACCACCCCCGGGCCCGGCGTCGCCGCCGCCGCCGCCGCCGCTTCCTCTCCCACACTTGTTCCTGAGTCGCTCTCCTGTGCCTGGTACCCCGGCGGCTCCTGGAGTCGGGTTTGCTAAGTGCTGGATCCGACCACGCAGAGCCTCTGCCCGAGTTCTCCGCGTCGCGTCCCACTCTGCACTCAGGACCTTGCCGCCCCGCGCCACACTGACCCTCCAGTGGCCGCCGCTGCTGCTGCTGTCCGAGGTGCGGCTCCTGCCAGGGGTGGCCAATCGCACCCAACTGCGCTGAGCGCGCTCCGCCCACCGTCTCAGTCTCCCCGCCCCTTGCCCCCGGAACACGCCCCCAACTTGGCTCAGATGGGTTCTCTACTGACCTTCCCTGATCGCCGGGCACAAGGCCGGGGCCGGATATAGGTATTTGATTGAAGGTGCCTGGGAAGCCGAACCGTCGATGGAACCCGATGATTGGCGAAGTTGACTGAGGGCGGGACAGGGTGGGGCGGAGTTTCTTCAGACTCGGAAGACCTGGTAATTTTAGTTACCCACGGGCCTGCCTGGGGTGCGGTCAATCTTGTTTTTACTGCTTTGGGGTCAAAGTTCACTCGTCCCGAAACCTTTATTTTTCTTGGGAGACTCCTAGAGACCACCGTGTTAGAGCCTTGGGGTGGACCCCATTCTCTCATTAACCCTTGCGCAGCTTTCTTAGTAATTCTTTCAACAGAAAGAATTAACAATAGCATTTATTGGCCTAGGATTTGTAAATGTTTCCTGGACTTAAAGCGTTTTATAACTTTCCTTGCATTGCCTTCAACAGACGTCAATTTAATGTTGTTAGGGGAAAAGAAATCTATATGTAATATTGCATGCATACTTTGCACAACTAAGCATTCCAGACAGGTCACATTTTGATAGGTACAAGGGCAAAGCTTTAGAATTACTTAGTTTATTGGTTTTGAAGATAGAAGGAACAGCAACTGTAGTAGGAGAACCCTGTTAACTTTAGCAAGGTTTCAGCAAGACTTCAAAATAAACTTTTTTCAGGGACACGGGTTTTAATGATTCTATGTGAACTAATGGCCAAAGGATAATGAACTTTGACCCGAGAGTAACTTGTGACAATTAGATTAGATTAGAGACTAATCTTCACCCAACCTGAAAGATACTGCCTGCCAGGGGGTGTAAGTGCATCCATGTTATCCAGAGCCATTCAGCTCCATTTTTGTGAAACTGATTAAAATAGTGCCAGAAACTGAAAACTGCTTTCCTCAACCCCAAGCTCCAAGTCAGCTGATGGACTTTGACAATTTATTGTTTTATGAAGAAACTGTTTCATTTCAGGTACTTGTTTTGATCCTAAGCCTATACAGGCCTTAGTTCTCAGAAAACCCTCCATTGTTAACTCTTTTTAAATTCCACTGACAAAATTTGCGTTCTAAAGAGTACACATTTTTTCCCTAAGGCTTAAAAATCATACCCTACTCCAATGTCAATGCTCCCCTTTAAAGTTTGGGTATTAGGGTATGCAGAGAGAGGACCTGGAGGCACAGGAAGTTGTGTAAATCCACCTGTCAGGACTTGGTTTTCAGTTGAGTTTTGAAGCAGGTGTCTCCTGAGCAATGTGGCCGAGCACCATTTTGGGAAGGGATGCAAATAAGAATTTCAAGATGGTAAAAACTGGTTTTGAGGGAACTTAATTTTTGCAGGCCTATAGGGACTGTCTAAAATCATCATGTTAAAGGATAAAGGTTTTTTGAGTAGGTTCCTTTTCACTAAAGAGCTTTGTATTTTTTTTTTTTTAAGACAGACTCTCACACTATCAACCTGGGGTAGAGTGCTGTGGCATCATCATAGCTCACAACAATCTCAAATTCTTGGGCTCAAGGGATCCTCTTGCCTCAGCCTCCCAAGTAGCTGGGACTACAGGCATGTGCCACCATGCTCAACTGAGTTTCCTGTTTTTAGTAGAGACAGAGTCTTAAGCTTGCTTAGGCTGGTCTTAAACTCCTGAGCTCAAGCAATCATCCTGCCTCAGCCTCCCAGAGTGCTGTGATTATAGTCCTGAGCCACTGGGCTGGCTTAATGAGCATTTTTTAAAGAGCTCATCCAACCATGTCTGCAGTTGGCAGTTGGGTTAGAAAAAATGGGCTAAATTTTCACTACCCAAGTGTTCAGTTGTGTCTATTCATTACATATAAAAAGAAATACATGACCATTAACAGATGCTGTTTGCAATCAAGGAGACAGAAATAGAAATTAAATATAAGCATGATAAATATCCCCAGCATCTTGAAAGGGAACCATTTAGCAATGAAATCAACTTTTTGGGAGGATTCATTATATCAATGAACTCTGATTTATAAAATGTTGGTGCTTTTTTTTGCTCTATGATTATTGCTTCTGATAGGACTCAAGTTACTCAATATAGTTGATTACAAATAATTTAGATGTGATCTAACAGCACAAAAAAAGAAAATGACTTCATCCTTTGGACAAGAGACAGTTCTGAAATGCTAGTTTAAATATAGATAGCAGATTTACAGTGAGCTATGAGAATGACTCTTATTTAGAAGGAGCTTCAGAAGATCTCTGAACTCCTGGAAAGATATCATAGCATTCCATACTGGAAATTACTGAGTTTTGTTGGGAAGAAAAATCCTTTACAAATAGAGCCACCATTTTAATTAAAACAAGGTAGTAAATAAGAAATGTAACTTATGTACATATATGGAAGCAAAACTCAATGGGAATCAAGTAGGTGGGAAGGGGAAGGAAGGGTTGGGTTAATTCACATGTAACAGGTACACACATTCTGGGTGAAGGGCACACTTAAAACTTTGACCTGAAATGTACAAAAACAAATTACGTAATCAAAACGCATGTACTCCTGTAATATTCTGAAATTAAAAAATAAATGGGATGGGAATAAACTTTTTCATTTTTAGGAGATTCCATGGAGGGCAATTCAGAGATAAATTTGATCACAAAAAGTCTGAGAATTATATTAGGATACACCCTGGTTTTTATGTCTGTGGTCAGGTTTATTACTGGTTACCTTTTCTATGGAGACCTGGGTACAAGACCTGGGAGGGCCTTACCTAACAAATTCAAACATGTAACCTAATCATTTGTACCCTCATATTAATCTGAAATTTAAAAAGGTAAAGAGTGGGATTACTTTGGACAAGTCATTAACCATCTCTGGTCCCTTTTCCTTATCTGTTTTCTTGCTACATGCAAGTAGACCACACCGCTCTCAGCAAGAGGGACATCCTAAATTTGTTCCTTTAGCAAAACTTAGAACAAGGGTCCCTCCCCCACTCAATGATTCACAGAAATTAATTAATGCAAATACTCAGCTGTCTTGTTTTCTGAGTTTCCACATGGGCCTTCCTTACTTTGGCCAAATTACTTCTGTAGGCAAATGCTCCACTTGCTCAATTGAGAGTTGGTTAGCAAGCTACTGGATCAGGCAAAAACATCCTTTAAAAAATAAATATGCAAGGAAATAAGCAGGTGTACTGCGGAAGGCCCGTATCTCGAGTCTAGACTGAACGCTACTATTTTTTTAGGCAAATGGGATCTTTTTCTCATTTGTAAAATTAAGAGAACATCTTATCATATAAACGTATATGAACAGAAAAAAAATTCCCAAGGATTGGGAAAATACTGTTTTGCATCGACCCCAGGATATCAGCATCTTTGTCTTTTAGTTCCTAATAAAGATTCAAGTAGTTAGGGGAGGAAACAGGCTCCCTTTTTCCCGCACAATCACGCACACTCTGAATGTCTAGCTTTCTCGACCTACTAAGGGGACGGTTATTGCCGTGCACTTGCTTAGAGATCACCTTCACCTGCCAAGGGCCCGTCCAGCCCCCCGCCCCTCAAATCGCAGATAATCTTCCCTTTAGTTCTGGCTCCAGGCGCCGCCTGGCGGTTGCTTCCGGAAGTCTTCTCTGTGCTTGGGGTCCTGACCACAGCCAGGCCTGCCCGCAGCTTTGCCTAACTCTAGAGAGTCTGCCTCCGTCCCTTCCCCACTGCCCGTTGAGGATTTTAAGACGACGATGAAAGGGCTGAAGTTGCGGCGAAGGGGGCGTCTGAAGAATGGCGGAGTCAGGCCGTCGTCGGGCAGCTCGCGACCCGGAAGTCGCCCGCAGAGCCAGGGCCCCGTTGCCGAGCGCGGGCGCGGGGGGCGGAGCTCGGCGGAGACGGGGAAGGGGTCGCCGCGGCTCCCGTTCCTCGAGTCGGGGGTTCTCTCGGGCGCTGCAAGGCGGACGTGGAGTCCTTAGGGCGGGTGGCCGCGGTCTCCCGGCGACGCGCTCAGCTGTGGCCAGAGGCGACATGAGTGCGGCGGGACTGTTGGCTCCGGCTCCGGCCACGGCTGGAGCGCCGCCGGCTCCGGAGTATTACCCGGAGGAGGACGAAGAGCTGGAGAGCGCCGAGGACGACGAGCGCAGCTGTCGGGGCCATGAGTCGGACGAAGGTGCGTCCACTAGCTCCCCGGGCAGCCCCGGGCGACGGTGGGCTGGGGAGGGGGTGGGGCTGCACGGAGAGGGGCGGGGCGGCCTCCCGGGCTGGTGGCTGGAGGGGGTCACCTGGGGGACGAGCGGGGCTCGAGGCACTTACCTTCACCGCGCTGGGCAAGTGGGGACTCCCTGCGTACCTTGACCCAACTGTTACAAGGAGAAAGGACTTATATGTCAGAGGTGCCTTTAAGGCTTTCCCCGCCCTCAACTGTCTGTTTGGAATGAAAAAGTCATCCAGTTGAGTTCTCCGAGTAGAGTACTCCCTTTTTTGCACCTGATAAAATCGGAGTAATTCCCAAGTGGCCAAGTCGCCGCCCGCCCCCTTCCCAAGTGCTTAAGTCAACTCTACTTTGGGTGGTACAGTACAGGATTGAGAATGACTGATTCGGTAAAAAGGATGGGATCTGGAGTCAGCCACATCCAGGTTTAAATTTGGTTCTATGACTTAACCGAGCTTTGTAACCTTAGACAACTTGATCTTTCCAGCCTCGTTTTACCCAACTGTAAGGGAACTGTTAGTGGCACCTACTTCCTAGGATAGGTATGAGGATTAAATAATAAACGTGCATATATTTGGCTTGGCACTCAGTGAATAGTATTATAAAAGTTTTCACACTGGAGAAGCAGGTACACGGAGAGGTAGGGATTTAGTTAATAGTGCCCAGGTGTTGTGTGCTCTTTATTACTCCTTCTTAGAACCTTAGTTTTGTTTTTGTTTTGTTTTTTTTCTTTTGAGACAGAGCCTCAAGCTGTCACTCTGGGTAGAGGGCTGTGGCATCACAGCTCACAGCAACCTCCAGCTCCTGGGTTTGCGATTCTCTTGCCTCAGCCTCCCAAGTAGCTGGGACTACAGGCCCCCGCCACAACGCGTGGCTATTTTTTTTTTTTTTTTTATTGTTGTTGGCAGGCCCGGGCTGGATTCGAACCTGCTAGGTCTGGTGTATGTGGTTGGTGCCTTAGCCGCTTGAGCTACAGGCGCGGAGCCCCAGAACCTTAGTTTTCAAACTGGTATTTACGGTTTGGCAAGTGTGGAGTCCCTGTTTGGAGGAAAGAGCTGGACGGAGGAAAAAACAGGTGGAAAAATGTGAGAGCTCAAGGGAGAAGAAAGGAGATAAAGAGAGAGGGGCATCTTCTGGGTGGAGTATTCTGGCAGAAAATAGGGCTGTGGAGTGAAAGCTAGACCAGCTGTTTGGAATGAGGAGTGCGTTTTATTCATCTGTTTCCCAAGTGCTAAGTAATGTAGCTCACTGACTTAAGACAAAAACTCAGCGAAGGAAGAGAGGATGGCTTGTGGAGAACTGTGTATGTTAAAAGGTAGCTGCACATGCGGGAGATAAAGTGGAAGGAATGAATTACATTGGTTTAACTAAGTTTGAAGACGTGGCTGGCTCAACCAGAGATTTAGAGTGGAAATAACTTGCACTGCTTTTAATGCCCACGTGGGGGAGCTGTGAAACCAAAATTGACTTTTTTGTCTCCCCCTCAAATACAGGAGCTGTTGAAGTTATGTAGATACTCCAGCTACTTGCTAGTTCTAAGAACAGTGTTTAAAATGTTTTGAAATAGATTGGTTTGATCGTCTTGTCCCTTTCTTGTTCCCTTTAATTGTAACTTTGAAAATGTTTCAGTTACTTTGTTGGATTCTTTTTTGTTATTGTATACATTTGGCTCTGTGCATGTCTGTGGGTTCCACATCTGTGGATGTCAACCAACCACAGATGAAAATATTATGGGGTGGGGGAAAAATTGTATCCGTACTGAACTTGTGCAGACTTTTTTTCTTGTCATTATTTTAAACAATACAATCTAACAACTATTTACATAGCATTTATGTTGTATATTACAAATAATCCAGATATGATTTAAAATGTATGGGAAAATGTAAGTAATTTGTAGATACTGTGCCATTTATAATCAAGGACTTGAGAGGAGGGTGGTATCGGAGGGAAGTCCTAGAACCAGTCTCCTGTGGATACTGAGGGATGATTGTGTCTTAGTAAAAATGTGTGAAGGGTTCAAACTGGGCATATTCTAGGAGAGAATGGACACCCTAGGGATTTCTTCTTTTTTTCTTTTTTTTATGAGACAGAGGCTCACTATGTCACCCTTGGTAGAGTGCTGTGGTATCACAGCTCACAGCAACCTACAACTCTTGGGCTTAAGCGATTCTCTTGCCTCAGCCTCCCAAGTAGTTGGGACTGCAGGCACCTGCCATGGCGCCCAGCTATTTTTTGGTTGCTGTTGTCATTGTTGTTTATCAGGGCTGGGCCAGGTATAAACCCGCCAGCCTCCGTGTATGTGGCTGGCGCCCTACTCATTGAACTATAGGCTCTGAGCCTTTCTTTCTTTCTTTCTTTTTTTTTTTTTTTTGAACAATAAGGCTTGACTGCTTGTATCCTAGTTAATGACTATATTTTCTTTCTTGAACTGCTATGCTTGTTGCTTCTGCAGAAGTAGCAGCCTGCCTGACTACCCGTGTTTGATGCATCCTCTTCTGTGGCTGCACTTTATTTAATTTTTTTTGTTGAGGCAGAATCTCTCTCTGTTGTTGCCCAGGCTAGAGTGCCATGGCCTTAGACTGGCTCACAGCAACCTTAAACTTCTGGGGTTAAGCGATTCTCCTGCCTCACCCTCCCAAGTAGGTGGGACTACAGGTGCCTGACACCATGCCCGGCTAATTTTTCTATTTTTACTGGAGTTTTTAATAGAGGTGGGGTCTCTCTCTCGCTCAGATTGGTTTCAAACTCCTGAGCCCAAGGGCTTCTTCTGTCTCAGCCTTCCAGAGGATTATAGGATTACAGCTGTCCTGCCCTGTGGCTGCACTTTAGTTAAAGGCAGGTCCTTTGCATAAGTTGGAAATGGCATTTTCTCTTCAGAAGTATAGTTGTCCCTTGGTATCCATGGGAGATTGGTTATAGGACCCCCATGGTTAGAAAAACCTGAGGGTGCTTAAGTCCTTTACAGTTGGCCCTCTGCATCTGCAGTTTTCGTATCCTTAAGATAATGGGGGCTAACTGTATTTAATACATTTTTATCAATGGTTTCATGCAGGCCTGCCCTGAAATTCATTTAACAGGAGTTTATTAAGTGTACCAATTTTGTGAATTGTAATTTTTTACTTCCTAATTTTTCTTAGACACCGAGGATGCTAGTGAAACTGACCTGGCAAAGCATGATGAAGAAGACTATGTAGAAATGAAGGAACAGTGAGTGCAGTTTTTGTATTTGTTTTCTGGAATATGTAATTAACAACAAAATCTTAATACAGACTGAACATTCCAAATCCAAAAATTGGGAACCTGAAATGCTGCAAGTTCCAAAACTTTCCGAGTATCATCATGATGCTCAAAGGAAATGGCATTTCAGATTTTTGTTTTTAGGATGTTCATCTGGTTAAGTATAATGCAGATATTCTAAAATCTAAAAAAATTTCAAACACTTCTGGTCCCAAGCATTTCACGTAAGGGCTATTCAACCTGCAGTGAGCTTGTGTGTATGTTTTTGACTACAGTGCTTCTAAAGACTGTATAGAAGTGTGCAATTTCTCCTCTTTAAATTAGTCACAATTAGTCTACCTGTTAATAAGACTCTTAATGTTTTACAATTTTAAACTTTCAATTTTTTTTTTTTGAAATGAGGTCTCACTTTGCTCTGTAGGCTGGAATGCAGTGGTGTTATCATAGCTCACTGCAACCTCAAATTCCTGGGCTTAAGTGATTTCCTTTGCTTCAGCCTCCCCAGTAGCTGGGACAACAGGCATGTTCCACCACACAGCTAAATAAAACTTTTTTGAGGGTTGGCCAGAAAGGACCTTGAGGGAGATAATCACAGAAGAGGGAATAAGTCAGAGAAACTTTTACTGCTTCATTTTTTTTAAGATATGAAAACCAATGCGTAGAGGGAGCAAATGGTGCTTTCAAGCAACTGGGTTTGCAGTTGGATGTGAATTTACTTAGCATCAGCTGCATCCTAAGCAATGTGCTAGGTGCTTGGCAAGCTTAAGGAAACCAGGATTGGAAAGTAGAGCTGCTGGCTCTTGGTGCGGTGCTCTGTCTGCATTCGTACTGTCCTCACCCAAGCTTTCTCATCGTCTTCAGACAGAGCCACAGCTGAATGTGTCCAGAGAAACAGAATCCCCACTCATTTTAGCATATGTGCAGATAGAAGGCAGTATAAAACCTTTCTATTCAATATGTATTTGTTGAATGCATTTTGAAGCTCTTGACTAGACTTTTATTATTCCTCACCTTTAAATAAAATACTCCGTATTCCTTTCATGCCCTATTTGCAACTATTTTCTGGCCATCTTCTGGACTCTATCATCCTTTTTATGCTTTGGAATCCAAAGGGGTAATTCAGCTAAGTCTGAATAGTGCTGAATGAAGGATTCCTTTACTAATTCATAGGCTTTTTCTCCCAGTTACATTCCTGAAACTTTGCTTGCTTTTTATTCTCTTCAAGCAAAAAGCTTGAATTGATTCACCTTGACCCATTTGAGATGTATATTCACTTATCTGTTCTTTTCCTCATGCACAGTCTTCACAAATCTGATTTTTTTTTCCTGTTGACTTCAGTCTGTCAGTATTTCCTTTCAAAGACAGATTTGGAATCTAAAGGTATTGGCTTGCATCCTAAATGTGGTCAAAAATTCAGCCTTAGGTTCCAAATACTTCTTGGCATGGTTTACTTATCCATTCCCTTTCCTGTAAATATATTTATGCATTTTGAGATGATTTTTTAAATTGATTATGCCCTTTCAGTATTTGAGGATATAGAAAATAATTTTGGTTAAAATCGAATTCCTTGTGTAATTCAATGTGGGCCTCAAGAGTGTATCAGGACATGCCCTATGTGATTCTCGGATTCCACCCCCTTTTTCCTCCACCAGTAAGAGCTGGGTTTTAGATACAGTCTTTATTTGAGCAATCAAAATGTTATCCTGCCTATATGCTTGCTTTGGCAACACATACACCCAAAGGTTATTGGGCCTGTTTTATGTTTGATGGAGTTCTTTTAGTTGTGAATCCTGTTTTTGTCACTGTGAAATCAGAGGTATTTTTCAGGTAGAAGCAAAAATATTGCTAAAAGGGATTTACACGTGGAATCTACCATCAAACAGACTTGCTGGAGTGTATAATTGCCTATAATTCATTAGGTGTGAGAGGAGAAATACCACATGCCAAGTTCTTTTGCTTTGCATATGCTGTGTGTTCTCATCCAGCTGGGGTTGCAAATAAGTGCTGCATTTTAACTTTTGTTTCTGAATTCCTATTATTTCTCTGATTCTAAAAGAGTAGTGCTTTGAAAAATGACAGGAAGGGTTATTGACTCAGAGCTTACATAGCTGAGCTATCTGTATAGAAAAACATGCTGAGGGCATAATCTTACTCCTTTGGAATTTTATAATCTAATTTGTAGACTTGATATAAGAGTTGTATTTAACACATTTCTTCATGTGTGTTACTTTATGCCTCTAAATCCAGAAGAAAATAACATTGTAGATTGTTTTTCTTTGTATGTTTGTCAGTGTCACTTTTGAGCAGTGGGCAGAGAGTCTCACTCTGTCACCCCGGGTAGAGTACTGCGGCATTGTAGGTTACAGCAACCTCAATCTCTTGGGCTCAAGTGATCCTCTTGCCTCAGCCTCCTGAGTAGCTGGAACTTATGTCCCTGCCACAATGCCAGGCTAATTTTTCTTTCTTTTTTTTTTTTTTAGTATTGGCAGAGTCTTACTCTTCCCCAGGCTTGTCTCAAACTCCTGAGCTCAAGCAATCTATCCACCTCCACCTCCCAGAGTGGTAGGATTACAGGTGTGAGCCACTGGGCCTGGCCAGTGTCTCTTATTTATTAAAATCTGTCTTCATAGTTGCAGATTTAGACTTATTCTTGAAAGGTAGAGTAACACAGGAGAATCTGTAAAATTAGGGTAATATTCAGAGTCCTTTTCTCTTTCTGTTCCCTATAGCTGCTGGTGTATCTTAAACCAACTAGCTGATTTTAGTTTCCTCTTCCCTGAGGGACATTAATGACGTTCCCATAACAACCCAGGTAATCCCTATGGGTAGATAATTTTGGAATTGAGACTTGAATGTTTTTATCTTTCAATGTGGCTTTTTTTTTTTTTAATAGGATGTATCAAGACAAACTGGCTTCTCTCAAGAGGCAGTTGCAACAACTACAGGAAGGTTGGTGTGTAGTTGAATCCTTCATTTCTAAATATATTTCTTAGTATTATAAACCTCAAAATCTGTATATTTTATTTATTTGTGGGAATGATTTAAAATTTAGGGACCCAGGACACACTTTACTATCTTTTGCTGTTAATAAAGTGGCAATTTTCAAGCTTTTGTTTTTTATTAATTTATTTCCAATATGTATCAGGTGCTTTCTTCAAATGAAATCTCAATTTGAGGCTTTCTGTGGAGCATGAATCACTGTGCCGGCTCGGCGCCTGTGGCTCAAGTGGCTAAGGCACCAGCCACATCTACCTGAGCTGGTGAGTTTGAATCCAGCCCAGGCCTGCCAAACAACAATGACAGCTGCAACCAAAATATAGCCAGGGGTTGTGGCAGACGCCTGCTACTTGGGAGGCGGAGGCAGGAGAATCGCTTGAGCCCAGGAATTGGAGGTTGCTGTGAGCTGTGATGCCACAGCACTCTACCCAGGGTGACAGCTTGAGGCTCTGTCTCCAAAAAAAAAAAAAAGAAAACCACTGTGCCTAAAGCTAGATATTTTTAGAAGGGACTTTTCTTTTTTTCTTTTTGATCTCACTATGTCACTCTCAGTAAAGTCCTGTGGCGTCACTATTCACAGCAACCTCCAACTCTCGGGCTTAAGCGATTCTCTTGCCTCAGCCTCCCAAGTAGCTGGGACTACAGGTGCCCGCCACAACACACGGCTATTTTTGTTGTTGCAGTTGTCATTGTTGTTTAGCAGGCCCTGGCTGGCCTTGAACCCACCAGCCTTGGTGTCTGTGGCCGGCACCCTACCCACTGAGCTACAGGTGCCACCAGAAGGGACTTTTTCTAAAGAATTAAGTTTTACTGTCCTTTCTAAACCAAGAGTTACTGAACTGTGGATTATCTACACGGTGTTTCCATTTTGCTTGGTAAATTAAAAATGTGCTTATCTTGTCAGTGCTGCTGCTGCTGCTAAAGGCAGTGCAGCCTAGGGAGTTAGCATGCAGGCTCTCAGGCACCATGTGGGGTTCAGGTCCTAGTTTCGCTGCCTTCCAGTAAAGTGACCTTGAGCAAGCACTTTCTTTCATCTATTTTATGACCTGTGAAATGAAGAACATAACAGTAGATGAGATTATGCATGGGGAGCATCTAGCACAGTGTTGGGCACACCATAGAACTTGGGGACAGTTAGTTGCTGCCGTTAGCTCTTTGGCTTCATTTTGTAGAATTCCTTCTTCAGTGAAGTTGCTTTCCAACTAGGTTCTTTTATTGCTTGGGGGTGGGGTAATCCACTCCATTGGACTAGCCCACAGGCAAACATTATGATCAGGACTTAATTTCCCCTAGAAGTTGGGCTCCTCGTAATTAGCTCCTTTGGGGGAAGAGCAGTGAAATGAGCAGACATTTGGTTAGAATCTGTATGTGAGCTGTCTAGTATTGTCACTAGCTACATGTGGCTATTTAAATTTAATTAAATCCAGTTAGTAATTCAGTTCCTCAGTTGCACTAGCCACGTTTCAAATGCTAACATAGCCACATGTGGCTAGTGGCTACCATATTGGGTAGTGCAAATGTAGTTTATTTCCACTAAACTACAGAACCAGAACCAGAACCACTGCAGAACCACTGCAGAAAGTTCTGCTGACCTACACCCTGGTGAAGGACATTGAACTTTGTCCAAGAAAGGGAGGCCTATGACTAAGACTGCTGCAGTCCGTGATCAGAACCACTTAGGGGAGTCAGCACCTTTCCACTCCCCCTCAATCTCTATCATCTTGATGTCCTAGGTTGAGGTGAACTCAGAATAGACCCCAAGTGGTTTCTGCTGTGTACCTGGTTGAGAACCAGTGTCCACTGAATTGCTGAGATGTAGCTTTCCTTGGTTTGTGTTAACAAAACAGTTATTGTTCATGCTAAAGGATACTTTGAGGAAACAATGTAGAATGGATTGCTCCTCAAAATAACTTTATTTTTTTAAATGTTCAAAATCAGGTACATTGCAGGAATATCAGAAGAGAATGAAAAAACTCGATCAGCAGTACAAAGAGAGGATACGAAATGCAGGTAAGGCTTTTCAAAATGGAAAATGAATCATTTTTAAACTTTCTACCATTTGCTGATCATTGGTATAACGCGGCCATATGAGCTGTATGCCAAAATGTATCTCAGATATTCCACTAGGAGGAGAGTTTAGGGGAAGAAAGACTCCCAAGCTGCAGTTGTATAAAATTATTTCATCTTTTTTTCTAGTTGCCAAAGAATGGCCCGATGGTGAAGGGAGTCAGTGGTGACTCCTTGAGGTTAGGTTGGTCGCCCTGGTACCCCAACAGTAGTCTGTACCTTCTTGCTTATGAGGTCCACGTGACTGGCCTAATGAACAATCAGAAGTAAGAAAAATTACAGGTTGTTTTAGTGTCTTTCACATTTGTTTCCTTCAGTATTCTGTGCTGCGGTGCTCTTGTTATTTCCCTAAAGTACTAGATTATAGGCATTCAAGGAAAAAGCACGCTTTTGATGTGTTGGTATACAGTAAATGTATTCGTTCAACAAAGATTTGTGTGCATCTACCACATCTAAAGACTGAGCAGTATAGAGTCACGTAACAGACTGTTCTTGACTTTAGGAAATGAGCTGTTTCATTGACAAAAGAAATCCAGCTGTGTCAAGTTAAGGAACAATATGATTTAAAGAAGCATGCAGAAAATAAGATGTGAAAGAGTATCTCCACTCTGAGTTCCTGTGGGACCTCCTTGGGACATCTTGTAGAGCGTATTAACATGGATTCCTGAGCATACAGGAAATCTTGCATGTGTGTTGAATTTTAAAGCTCACCATCATTGGTATCCTGGGTGCCGGCAGGGTGTTGGCTCCAGCCCTGGTGGATGTTGGGTTTTTTTTTTGTTTTTTTTTTTTGAGAGAGAGCCTCAAGCTGTCACCCTGGATATAGAGTGCTGTGGCATCACAGCTCACAGCAACCTCCAATTCCTGGGCTCAAGCGAGTCTCTTGCCTCTGCCTCCCAAGTAGCTGGGACTACAGGCGCCCGCCACAACTCCTGACCTTTTTTTGTTTTGCAGCCGTCATTGTTGTTTGGCAGGCCCGGGCTGGATTTGAACCCGCCAGCTCAGGTGTACATGGCTGGTGCCTTAACCCGTTGAGCTACAGTCGCCGAGCCTGGATGTTGAGTTTTAAAATGGTGGCTGGCTGCCTTTCCTCACATTGCTATCCTTTTGCATTCTGGTACAGTGACTGTCCAACTTTTTATCAGTGGAATCCTTTAATCTCTCCCCATAAGGAAAAGATGTTCGGTGTACACCAACAGATAGAAAAGGAAGGACCTCAAGCATGTGGGGACATTGGGAAAATGAAGCCACAGCCATTAGCCATATGCCCATCCACCTCCTGCTGGCCCCTCCTATGATCTTCACTCTGAGTTCCTGTGGGACTTCCTTGGGGTATCTTTAAAATCCTCAACCCTCTTCCTAGACTTTCCTTTTAGCAGGTAAAGGAGGTGGCATTGTGGAAGGAGAAGGTCTTAGGTTCATATTCCCCCTCCATCACTTTAGATCTGTGCCTTTGAGCAGGATATTTGCTCTTTAAGGTTCAATTTCCCCATCTGTAAAGGGGAATACTAATACTTCACAGACTTAGCATAAGATGTACAGAAGGAAAAAATTGATGTGAGCCATTATTATTCTTAAGTTAGAATAGTAGGGTGAGTGTGAGTTGTTTTTCTTCTTTCTGCCCACAGACTCAATTTTGTCCTTGTGTGTTCTTTTTTTTTTGAGACAGAGCCTCAAGCTGTCACCCTGGATTAGAGTGCTGTGGCATCACAGCTCACAACAACCTCTAATTCCTGGGCTCAAGCGAGCCTCCTGCCTCTGCCTCCCAAGTAGCTGGGACTACAGGTGCCCGCCACAATGCCCGGCCATTTTTTGGTTGCAGCCGTCTTTGTTATTCGGCGGGCCGGGCTGGATTCGAACCCGCCAGCTCAGGTGTACGTGGCTGGTGCCTTAGCCAGTTGAGCCACAGGTGCCGAGCCCCTTGTGTGTTCTTTTATAAACATTTCTTTCCTCTAGGTAAAAATGCAAAAGAGCTCGTAAATCAGTCACTACTTCGCTTTAAAAAGCACATTCCACACAGAGTTAATCTACCTGCTTTAGCAGTTTCTGGTGTCTGCCTCCTTTAACTAAAACAGCCAGCACCATGTAGAAGTGGTAATTGTTATTTTGACTTGCTGGTGCCATGTGTGACTTCTCAGAATGGCACAGGACTTCAGCTGTCTGGCCTATTTTCGTGGTGGACGTCTGATATAGTCATAAGTGAGGCACGTTGGGCTGCGTGTGCCTGTGTCCAGAGAGTCCTGTGATTTATTTTCCCCACTCAACAACTGTAACCTGGTATCTAGGCTCTTAATCTGGGGTTCCTGAAACTGTCAGAATTCTATGGAGTATGCATGAATGCTAATATGTGATTCTTCTAGGGAATGGGTTCATAGAATTTACCAGGTTTACAAAGAGCCCTTTGGTAGTTGGTGAACAGCTTCTCCTGCTAAGTTACTGGTCTACCAACAATCTTTGTGGACTGTATGTAGCAGACCCCTGTCATCACCCAGAAAAGATTAGAAACCACAGACCAATATGGTTTTGAGTACTGGGTTTGTAGAGGAGATTGTAATCTATTACCAATCTACTGGTAGGGCAGATTCAAGGTAAATAGTCATTAATCACCTGGCACACAGGAGGTACTGAAGAAACTGTTGAATACTGTTGGGTGGATACTTCAGTTGTCTGAGAGGAGCCTTATGAGTATAGAGGCATCAGGGAAGAGGCTTCTTTTGATCACAAACTTGGGAATGTGATCAGAGATACCACAAGTCTCTGGTCTCTCTGAGCAGAACTTGGTGGCCTGATAGTGAAGCTCGAGGAGGATTCAGGACTTCTATTCTTTGGATCCTCTGGGAGTGTCCTTACTGCACAGAACTCTTCGTATAATGCTTTAAAAACAGCATCAACTTTGCTTTTGGAGTAATTACATTGCTGCTTCTTGACCCTTTCTGTTGTTTTCGGCACTGGTGGAGGGTGTAGACCAAGGGAAAAAAGGGGTAACCTTTATTTTGCCAGGGTAGTTTGGTTCCTGTGCTTGTGTTTTGCCAGGGCTGATCCATTCATTCAGGGGCAAATTTTAACTAGGCAGGAGTGCTTCTTGCATCCTTTTCCTTCATGTATATCAATGTTTTGCTGATGAAAACATTTGCTTTGAGTATCATGCTTTCAGAAAGCAATTACTGCTTCTAAATGAATGCTAACATCACTGTCTAGAAAGGTGACATAGCCCTAGTGAATCTAATTGCACTTCTTATCTCTTTCAGAACTTTTCCTCCAGCTGGAAGTAAGTACCATGGATCTTTCTGAGACTGGAATCTTGCTCTCCTGTTCTGGTAGCCTTTACTTCTGTCACCTAATAGATGGTATAGAACCCATCACCACTGTTCTGTGACTAAAGACGTTTATCTCAATTCAGACATTCTGTCCATTCATTTTCCAATTGGGCAGCCTCTGCTTATCACAGAGGATTAAGGAACATTCATCCCTCACTGCTTTCTTGTTGACTTTTATTTCACATTAAAGCTGTTTGGAAGTATGTCTGAATTATAATGGCCTAAAAATTTGATATTGGTCCTCGAAGCAACCCAATCTCTGAATTGGCTCAAAAGTGGTGTTTTACAGCGGAAACGTCCTAGACTAGTAAGAAAGATTTTAAAATTTTTCCTTTCATTCCATGGACACCTATGTGCTGCTGCTGTGTCAGGTTCAGTGCCTAGGTCTTGAATGATGTATTGCTCACTCACAGGGTGGCTACAGGTGGATATATGTGTGTGTGTGTGGGGTACTTTTTGAGAAGGTCATTGTTTTTCAGAGCTACATTATTGGTACTCATTTTTTTTTACCAAAATCATTTCAATGCACATTTTCATTCATAACCACATAGGGTCACATAATTTACTTCCACAGACCTAGTAGGCCACCTTATTTGTCACTTACTACAATGGTGAGATTTTAACTGTTGGCGCATGTGCAATTTTTATTTTAGTATGATATTGATGTTTGAGTGCTTCAGAGTTTCAGCATTTAATAAATGATCTACTTTAGTAGTTTTTGCTTGCTGTAAGTGTCTAATAATAGTAACTCATGCCATCGAGCCTCAATATCTTGTGATTTGTAATATAGATATTTCATCTGGAATCTGTTTTCCTTTGAAGTTGTATCTTTAAGAGGAATTATTTACTATCTTTGAGCACTTTATTTTCTTTTAATATCAAAGCTATAAAATATAAGATGTGGAAAAGAGAAAATACCTGAATAACAAGTGAGGTATACTCAGAAACAAAAGTCATATGCGGTTAGGGATGGTGGCTCACACTAATAATCCTAGCACTCTGGGAGGCTGAGGTGAGCAGATTGCCTGAGCTCAGGAGTTCAAGACTAGCCTGAGCTAGAGTGAGACCCTGTCGCTAAAAAAACCAGCCGAGCGTTATGGCAGGCACCTGTAGTTCCAGGTACTCAGGAGGCTGAGGCAAGAGAATCACTTGAACCCAAGTGTTTGAGGTTGCTGTGAGCTATGATATGACACTCTACCAAGGGTGACAGAGTGACACTCTGTCTCAGAAAAAAAAAATTCCTGTGGTTTGATTTTGTTCATTCTTTGGAAAACTTGTTCCCAGACACCCTGTTACTGTAATTGTGTATGTGTGAAACTCTATTTCTCGTGTTTACGATAAAGGTATTTTCTTTACTGTTGAGGATCGAGTCAGAGTTCTTTCTGTTTGGTACCCAGGGCCCTGTACTCCTAGCCTGTGTTTCTCTTTTGCTCAGACTGAACAAGTGGAAAGAAATTATATTAAAGAAAAGAAAGCTGCAGTGAAAGAATTTGAAGACAAGAAGGTTGAGCTGAAAGAGAACCTGATTGCTGAGCTAGAAGAAAAGAAGAAAATGATTGAAAATGAAAAGCTGACAATGGAACTGACTGGAGGTATGAAAGACCCATGGGGTGGGGTCCTGGGAGCCCTGAAAGGGCTGCAGTCACTGCTTCTGTCTTCTAACTCAAGAGCAGGGCAAGGTGAAGGAGAGTGGACTTTGACCTCGCAGATCAGAGTTTCAGCTCTGCCTTGCATTGGCTGTGTGACCTTAGTCAAGCTGTTTAACTTCCCTGAGTCTACTTCCTCCACTTTAAAATGGGCTGGTCATACCCTGTCTGACGTGATTGTGGTTAGACATGAATGCCTAGTACTGTGTCCTGTAGATAACAGGTGTTCACTAAATGGTAGATCTCTGGTAGTAGTTGCAAGCTCTAGCATGCTCTACTCAATTCTTGGGACATTTGCATCTTTGTTATGTTACCAAATTATTTACCCAACCCCATCACTGGTGATGAGAATTTTCTGCTTTGTATTTTTTTTCCCCTAGTCTGCCTTAATTACAGAAAAAGTATTGTCTTTCTTTGACCTAGATGTGAGAACAAAGGTTTTCAGCTATGTAACATATGCTATTAGATCTCTTCCGCCAGGTGTTACTGTGAATATTACAGAAAGACTGGATATGATTCCAGCAGTGTAGCTAAACTTAACTATTTTCCTATAAAGGTAGTAAAGTTGCTTAAGACTCAGAGCCAATCCCTTCCTAGCCTTTTAGGGCTTAGTAAATCCACATATGGAAACTCAGCAGGTTGCAGGCAAGTTGAAAAGAAGCAATATGGGCTGACTCCACTATTGCCCCGCCGTACGCAGACTGATGATGCCTAGAAGGATACAGGGAATTGGCTTGAATTAGCTATTTTGGAATGTGGCAAAAACTGCAAGGCAGGTGAGTGTTGAGTTTGTCACTTGAATATGGAAGTGGCTTGCCTTTCTGTACACCCACAAATTTAACTCATAATTATGTTTAGAAGGCACTAGGGCTTTGGCATGTCTAATTTTAGCTGGGTTTTGTAGGAAATACATGTTTTTATGGAAGTTCTTGGGCCTGACTTTGAAATTAAAGGTATCTAGTTAAGGCATCTCTGTTCCTCCCTAAGTATTTCTAGTGTTGTGAACCACCCTAGCCCTCTGCTTGGCACTCTGGGTCCAGTCCCCATGGTCACCAAAGAGGATGTGGTTGTGCTTGAGGTAGAATCTGATTCTTTTTTTTTTTTTTTTTTTCAGTTTTTTGGCCGGGGCTGGGTTTGAACCTGCCACCTCCAGTGTATGGGACCAACACCTTACTCCTTGAGGCATAGGTGCCACCCTGGAATCTGATTCTTAAAAAATTTCTCCTTTAATAGCTTCCTCATCAAAAGACTTGGAGTGAGTTTTCTTCAAGGCTGCTGAAAATGGCTCAGCAATGTTTTTCTTGCTGAGATCAGATGCTAAACCAGTAGCTTCCGGCAACACTGTCTTGTTCTTGTGGCAGTGCTTTTCTAATGGGACAGGTAGCACTGTGGTGCCCTGTCAGTGACCCGCCTGCCTGCCTGCTTTCTGCCCAGCACACCATTTCCTTTGATGGTGGCTTAGTGCCTGTGACTGGTGTTGATGCCTCATTGCTCTTTGCTAGAGCTACCAGATGTTTGGGAGCCTTCATTAGGCCAGTGGGAAATATTGCCAGTTTATAGCTGCTCCCTTTCCATCTGCAGGGAAGAGTATCATCACCTTACTCGTGATTTGGCATCCTAATTATTAACAAGCCATAGACATTGTTTGGTCAGGCAATTTTAAGACCAGAATCTTAATAGGGACAAGAGGCAGCTTCTGTGATTTGAGCCTACTAGGGTGGAAAAGACAAATAAATGTGGGGAAATCATCTGTAACGCAGTAGAAATAGATTATAGAAGTATTTAAAGCCAGGCATGGGCTTTAAAGGTACCAATGTCCTTCCTCAAGCCATTTGGTACCCTTGGTATGAAAAGTACTGCCAAAGTAATGATAGAGTGTTGGAAAAAGAGGCACTGGAGCTAGAAGGGTAATTAGCCTTTCCACAGATGGTGCTGCTGTGGTGTTGGACTAAAGGTCTGCTTTCCTTCCTCTAATTGAGTGACTTATTTCACTTTTGTGAATTGATGCCCAATATTAATGTTGCCCAGCTCCGCCCAAAAAAGATATTTTTTAAAGTCTCCTTTTCTGGTTGAACATGAAAATAACTTCAAGACACGAAGCTGATGAGAAGCATAGTCCAAATAACCCATTGGAAACAGTTGTGTTTGGTGACCTACCCTGTCCGACCATAGGAACAGGCAGGACCTACTCTTCACCATTCAGCTCTTTTGTGGAGAACTTAATGAAAACTGAAAACCGGGTCATGTAGGTGGAAAGGTGTACTGTAGATAAAGGGGGTAGAATGAGTTATATAGGTCAGTGTTTCTCCAACTGTTGTGTGTATATGAATCACTTGGGGGGGTCTTGATAAAAAAGCAGATTTGGAGGGCCGGGCACGGTGGCTCACACCTGTAATCCTAGGTGGGTGGATTGCCTGAGTTCACAGGTTTGTGACCAGCCTGAGCCAGAGTGAGACCTTGTTTCTAAAAATAGCTGGGCATTTGTGGCGGGTGTCTGTAGTCCCAGCTACTTGGGAGGTTGAGACAAGAGAATCACTTAAGCCCAGGAGTTTGAGGTTGCTGTGAGCTATGATGCCATGGCACTCTACCACAGGTGACAAAGTGAAACTCTATCTCCAACAACAACAACAGATTTAGGTTCAGGGGGTCTTTTGTGGAGGCTGAGATCCTGCATTTTAACCACCTCCCAGGGCTGCTGGAAGGACAGTATTTTGAGTGGTGAGGTTATAGAGAGAATTACAGAGTTGGAGTTTTCTCTGAGTTGAGGCCAAGTTTGTAAGTAACTCAAATAATCATTGAGAACCTAATGAGCTTTAAAAAGTGAGGAGCTTTGTCATTTTTAATATGTTTTTTATATTCTTTAGAACAGCTGCCTTTTCTCCTTCCACCAGCCTATTAAGTGTCACTTTATTTTCTTGTTTACCAGGGGCATCTTCCAACCCTCAGTCTCCTATGGAAGCTACTCATGACCTCAGGAAAGCCTGGGAGTTTCCTTTAGAACTGGATTCCTAGCTGGTACCATGAGTCATTATAATGTCAAGAGAAAAGTCTGTTTCTTGAACCTTACATCAAACCAGGCATTGTATAAAAATAGAGCTGGCTTGGCGCCTGTAGCACAGTGATTATGGCACCAGCCATATACACCAAGGCTGGCAGTTTTGAACCCAGCCAGGCCACCTAAAACAATGACAACTGCAACAAAAAATAGTTGGGTGTTGTGGCAGGTGCTTGTAGTCCCCAGCTACTTGGGAGACTGAGGCAAGAGAATTACTTGAGCCCAAGTTGGAGGTTGCTGTGAGCTGTGATGCAAGGCAGTCTGTCGCAAATAAATAGATAGATAGATAGATAGATAGATAAATAAATAAAATAGCAGAACTGCCTCTGCAGGCTCACAGACCTGGGGTGAATCCCGGCTCTGTCGTAGACTTAGTTCTGAGATAGGGTTTTCTTATTTGGCAAGGGGGTGACAGAACCTACTATGCAGTGTTGCTGTAGAGGTGCGAGCAGCTGATGTCTGTAAGGGGCTTCCGGAAGTGGCTGGTGTGAGGAGGAAGTACCTGGACTAGAAATTGCTCATTTGGTTGCTGTAGCTCCCTTTGACTTGGTGTCGTCATTCTGATTTTACAGGCTTCTCCATAGCTTTGCTTCTGTGAGGATACCATATGCTCAAAGTCCCTCAATGAAATAGACAGTGGTTAAGTCAGAGTTTGTCTGACTCCACATTATCGCTGCTCTACAGATGCCATGTGTACATGTGGTACTGAGAATCTACAGAACTAGGCTACTGGGTAAGGCTTGTATCCTGGAGGAGCTTATATTCTGACGTTTGCACAGCTGACACAGCTTCTCTATCTTTTCCAACACAATGTGGTGGTGAGAAAAAGGGACCCAAAATGGAAGTAAGGAGTTGATAGGCTTGTTTTGAGTTTTTTTTTTTTAAACTTTAAGGTGGATGTGGTAGTCCTACTGTACAAGCAGTGAACTTGGCACAGTATTTAATAGATGCTAATGAGGAGGGGAGGCTGGAAGTCCAGGCATGGCGAAGGGGGTCCCACACAAATATCTGGGTGTAGGGGGGAGAGTTGAGATTAGGTTAGATTTTGGGTGGAGTGGGGTTGTGTTCCTGATGTTCTTTCCTGATGCTACTAGCGTAGTGGAAGCTATGGTGACATGGTGGAGGTGTGGAGAGAAATGCTTGATGACTTGCTCTTTGTCTTTAAATCCCTTCATTATGACTTCATTTCTATCCCGATTTGGCCTCCAAAGACCTAAGCTTGATTTTAATCTCATCCTGTCAACCAGTCATTTATGGTTGCCACTGCGGCATTGCTTTGTGAGAACATTGATGCACCTGCCATCACACTAGAAAGGGTGTGGGGTGTGCTGGGGATTACTATGGGCCTCTAGTGTTAGTTTACCTGTGTTGCCCTGCCCGTTTTGGAGGTAATTGCTAGTCTGCTATGATGCCTACTCTGCAGTGGCTTTTCTTTCTGCCACTTACATCCTATTTCTTGAAGAGAGTCCTTTGAATCACTGCAAGTATTTTTTTTTCCTGATAGCCAAGCAAGTATGATCTTGTTTTAATGGTTGAAGTATGTTAAAATGAAGCTTTTGCTGTACTTACACACTATAGGCAGGTGAGCTGTTCGAAGTGAATGAATAGACCTAGGCAAGTGAAAAGGCCAGCCAGTAAAGTGATAATTGTATTTACTTGCAGGTGATTAATTTGTCAGGAATCTCTGTTTATGTGGACTAAGCTGTAATGACTCTGCCTCGCGCTGGCTCAGCCTGAACTCCCATTTTTTAGATGGCAGACCCAGTGCTGCCTCGGGGTGTGGGAGGTGTCTGTCAACTTTTCTGATAAGTAGAGCAGTAGGATTTACACTCCTAAAGGTCATACTGCTGGGGCGGAGGTGTTTGCCTAGGCTCATTGCTTGGTCTGTCTGTTCTCTCACATATAGTCCATACTCTCCCGAGCCTGGTTTAATTGTTTGATGTTTAATGAGATTCCACAAATAGTATCCTGCCTGAAGCAAACCTATGAGTCCTCTGGATCAGAGAGGCTTTCTCATTGAAGCCAGTGAGAGCTGTTTTGTGGTTGGGGCATGATGTCTGAGAGGAAGACTGAGTTCCTGCTCACATGTCTTCTCCAGGGTTGTCACACTCCACATGTGGTGTGCATTTCAGTTCTGGCATCTGTACCCAGATTGAGCTTGTTGGAACATTTAGCTGGCCAAACAATGTCAGCTTGTTGCTTATAGTGAGAACTAGAACTTTCCAGATGCAGACCCAAATGGTCAGGCTGACCTATCCTTTGAAAAGTCCACATTAGAAGCCAACAAAGCAACCCTGGCATCGGAGCAGGATGACATCAGTGGATTCTCGTCCTGTGTCTGCAGGGGCTGTGACGTGTCCATGTTGATCTCCTCAATTCACACTTTCCACCTGGGCCACTGGCAGGATTGTCCCCTGCTATCTCCTCTCCCCTAGGTGGTGGTGGAGACATGCTGATAAATTGTTAGGATCTTCAGAGTACCTTCCTTCTGCAGAAGGAGTTTTTTGGATAAAATGCATCAGAATATTGCTGTAACCGGACTAATAAAGTGAATCAATTTTCATCATTTCTTAAGAATTTGATTATGTTTCCTGGATTTCTGAGGTTAGTGGCTATGATCAGACTTGATGTGATTCCCAGATCCTCTCAGCTACGTGTTTACTTGGATGAACGTATTGCCCACAATCCCTGCTCCCCAGTCTTGGCAGCCTGCAGAGCAGCCGTTCCTTTTGGTGGGCAGCACACTCCATAATGTGTTCGTGGGCTCTGTGCTTTGTCTCTGCTGCTCTCTTGGATGGGGTGAGCTCCCTTTATGTTTCGTTTTCTAAATTAGGTCTAAATGTTACAAAGCCTCACTGTTGACATCAGCTGCCTTGGAGTATGTAACTTCTTTTCAGCTGTTTGTGGCTTGACTTTAAAAAAAAACTTTGTATAGTTTTTTCCTGCCTGAAAATATAATAATGAAGCCAATAATGATCGAACTTTCCTGTGCTAGGCACTAGGCTGAGGGTCACATGTTGTGAGGGTCATCTCATGTGACCCTCACAACACAGTGTAGGGAGATATTAGTATTTCTACTATCTAGATGAGGCAGCTTGAGATAATAGAGCGTTTATGTAGCCTCCGCAGGTCACCAAGCTACTGCAGGGATTCAGAGCCCTGGCTCTTAACCACAGTGCTATGTTACTGTCCAGTAAGTAACTGGAGAAAGGTGGCACCTGAACGTAGAGGGTAAGAGATTTCTTTTACCCCTCTTCCCAGGGAGACAGATGTTTGAGTGTGTGTGTGTGTCCTCTTCCCTTTTTGCAATTGCATGTGTACATACCTTTATGAGTATTCATTAGGTCTCTCATTCTTATTTTACTTGTATTCCATTAATAGGGGGAAGAAGTTCATTATTACCCATTTCTTTTTTCAGACAGTCTCACTCTGTCACCCTGGGTGGAGTACCATAACGTCATAGCTCACAGTAGCCTCAAATTCTTGGGCTCAAGTCTCCTCTTACCCCAGTCTCCTGAGTAGCTGGGATCATAGTACCTGCCACCATGCTTGCTAGTTTTTCTGTTTTTAGTAGACATGGGGGTCTTGCTTTTGCTCAGGCTGGTCTTGAACCCCTGAGCTCAAGGGATCCTTCTTTGGCCTCCTAGAGTGTTAGGGTTGGGATTATAGGCATGAGCCACCACACCTGGCCAATATTACTCATTTCTTAACAGAAACACTTTTGATTTGCTATGGCATGTTTAATACATATGCTAAGGTTCTGTACACTGTGTGGTAGTGTATCCTGTGTAGCTGTGCTGATAGTAGTGCGGTCATAAATTGACTTTATCTCCTGATTAAGCTTGACTTCATCTAGTTTTTCTGTAAAAAACTGTGAAGCCCTTACTGTGAGTGGAATTATCCTTGCTTAACTGGGATAATGTCCCATACAGAGACAGGCCATGAGTTAGTATGTCTTGTACTTCCACAGAATGGGGAGTATTGAACCGCACCTCAAAGAATGTTATATGGGAGTTTGGCAAACAGAAAAGAGGATGCTAGGTAGAGGATAGTGGCGCAAAGTCTGGAACCTTTGGGTATCAGAATAGCTAAAAGCTTGCATGCAGGATAGGTATGAATGAAGGAGAAGGGGTGAAGGACACAACTGAGGCTTAACCTTTATTCTGTAGGAGGGGCGAGCTCTTGAAATATTAGTAAGAGGAATGGTATGTAAAATGGTTTGATTTGTGTCTTAGGAAGATCACTTAGACTAGCGAGGGGAGGCTGGATGGGAGGGATGTGGGAGGTAGGTCAGTGAAAAGACGAAGGATGGAGTTGAGGCAGAACTGATGTCTTAGGTGAATGTGAGGCCTGGATGAAGGAAGACAAGTCACAGATGACAGGTACTGTTCAGCATGGAAAGATGGATAGATTTGATGCCCCTGGTAGGTAGAGAAATGGGCAGTGTTGGGAGGGAAAGCAAGAACTTAGTTTGCTTGGAGTGTGGAGAGTATACAGTGTTGGTTATCAAGCTCTATTCAGGGGTAATTGGGAATTACAAGCTGAGGAGTGACAGGACCCTGGAGATAGCCAGTATCCACGGAGCAGGCAGAAGGGGACCCCGAGGAAGGCAAGTCAGCCTCTTTGTGCACCCCGGCAGGTGGGGGAGTGATTTTAAGACATGGGGAGTTCATAGTGTCAGACTACAGAGAAGATTAAAAAAGAATGAAAGAGGCTTTTATTATGAGTCTTCATTGTATCATCCTTGATAGTCATGTAGCTACAAAAGGTTATAAAAGGAAAAAAAGAGTCTGAGTCTATGAATGAAGACTTAGTCTAAAAATGTTAGCACTGAGGCCAGTGGTCTCCAAGAGCCTTTTTCATCTGTGGGCTTCAGAACACCCACTGTCCATGGAAACAGCAAAAATTAGTTGACTGAGATGACCCAAAGGTTCCTTGACCCAAGAGCCTATAACTCTGGAGTGTCTTAATTTGAGGGAGAGGAAGACTATCTCTGGTTTTCAAGGGTGCTGGAGAGGTGCCTCCAGTGGCAGCCTGTAGGCTGCATTTCTGGGAGGGCTGCATTCCTAGGACAGCTGGTCCGAATCTTAGAAGCATGGACATTTTCTGAAGTCTAATAGGGGTATCTAGCTGGGGTCCTGTGTAGCCCACACATCCCCAATAAGACAGTTCTGTGTGGATGGGTGTGGGGCAGATATTTGTCCACTATAGAAGTTCTTAATGATTGGCTTTAAGAGGGAGTTGGATAGATTTACCCATTCCATTCTTGCTACAGATTCTATGGAAGTGAAACCTATCATGACCAGAAAGCTGCGGAGGCGACCAAATGATCCTGTTCCCATCCCAGACAAGAGGAGGAAACCTGCTCCTGATACCCATTTGAATTAAGCTTTAATCACTTTTTTTCTTAAGACTATTGAATCCTTTGCTTATCTGGTAGAATATACATGGCCATTGGTCTTATAGGAAGTAGTAAGAATTGATTGGAAAGCAAGTGTGATATATCTGTGGGATAAGGATTGGTCTTTTTGTTATAAGCATTCTCAACTGGTTTTGGTGGGAGAGATTAATAGTAGTTATTTGCAAGGGTACTTTGTGTTGGAAGTTCAGCCTGGCCTTAACACTAACTTCAAAATTCAGGCATCTGAAGACTGATGTGCCTTACTTTTCCCACCTGTAATTTTCTACTTTCCGCCTGTAAAATGAGGACAGTAATATCAGATTTTATGTGCCTCAGTTATCTATGTCCCTAAAATAGAGGATTGCAAACTGTTTTTAAATTAAAGCAAATGATATTTCAGTCAGACACAAAGAAGCCCTTTAATCATGAAAGTGGTAACAGGACCAGGACACATGGAGAAGCATTGTTTCTATTCCTCTAGAGGAGATAATAAGTAGCCCTTTGCCCAAAATGGTTATTTGTCTGCCACCAGGAAATGGGATAACTTCAGGTCCCTTCACCTTCACAACAGAGCATTTAAGTTGTTGGGGAAGATTAACCTTACTCTGTGTGTGTGTGTGTGTGTGTGTGTGTGTGTGTGTGTTTGTGCGTCTGAGCAAGTCTGTAGATCTTTGGAATGGAAGCACTTTATAAATTCATGATAAAATGATGAAATTCTTATTTTGCTATTTCCTGTGTTCTTGCTACTATCATAGATAACTAATGAATCTTATCCCACCTTCCCATCACAGCAATTTGTAAGGTGAGGGATATGAATTCTTCTATATACCTAAGCACCATGACAATTTAGTAGGAGAATAAGAAATTTCAGAGAAGCAAACTGTTATTGTAAAATACATTATTTAACATAGTCATACTTTGTCAATTCAAAAATGCTGGTACCATTTTGTTGATTACTCTTTAGCAGCCAGACTTTTCAGACATATTTCTTTAACTCTCAACACCCCAGCTGAACTATTTGTTAACAGATGAACAGATCATGGAGGATCTGAGGACATTAAATAAGGTACAGTTTGATTTTTAAAAATATTTTTATTTATTTGAAAGCTCAGGCTTGATAGTTTTCCACTTCACCTTGTTCATATGTTAAACTTGTTAAATCGTGATACTTTTGGCACCTGAAGTTGCATCTGAATTGATTTTCTCTAAGATTTTTTGTTGTTGTTCTTCCTACAGCTTAAGTCACCCAAGAGACCAGGTGAGTACATGATGTATTGGCATTTGTGTAATCTTTTCATTGTGGTGTTGGGAAAGCATGCGAGTACCTGTTAGGGAATTGTTGCAAGTGTCAAAAATGTTCATCATTTGCCTAAGGGTAATCATCATGAAAACTTAAGGGAACTTTAACTGCACTCATCCCTGGTTTTTTCTTTCTTTTTTTTTTTTTAACCCTGCTGCATCATTTTTGTCTTTTGCTTACAATTGATTATGAATGACATGTTTGATTGGCTGGTAAAGATTTCCTTCTGACTAGGTGTCAGGCATAAGGTTTAAATACACATCTGTTTTTGAAAATCAAATAAGAGATTTTTTAGTATTACTCGATATCTGGAGTTAGGTCCTGTGGGCAGTGCTGTTCAGCAGCTTTTCATGGCCTGGCTCTGGTAAAACATTTGCAGGCTGCTCCAAGTCATGGTTATTAGAAGAGGTCTGTTCACAGTGGTTCCTTCCAAAACAGCACTTGAGAGTCAGTGCAACTAGAATTCTGAACTGGTGATGTCTTCTTCTTTTTTTTTTGAGCACTGTGATTACTCTCATATCCCTCTATTCACTGAATCTTGTGGAGAAAAAACAAGATTTTTCTTTCTCTAGTTAATGTCTCCCTGGGGTCACTATGGTCTATAGTGACGCCCTGAGCTTCTGAGGGATGATGTGGAGAGGGTTATGTGAAAAAGTGTGTGGATTTAGATCATTTGAACCCACCATGGTTCTAGAAATGGTTTCATTTTTTTTTTTTTTTTTTTTGAGAAACAGCCTCAAACTGTCACCCTGGCTAGAGTTCCGTAGCATCAGAGCTCACAGCAACCTCCGATTTCTGGGCTCAAGCGAGTCTCCTGCCTCCGCCTCCCAAGTAGCTGGGACTACAGGCGCCCACCATAACACCCAGCCATTTTTTGGTTGCAGCTGTCATTGTTGTTTGGCGAGCCCAGGCTGGATTCGAACCCGCCAGCTCAGGTGTACATGGCTGGCGCCTTAGCCCTCTGAGCCACAGGCGCCAAGCCAAGAAATGGTTTCATTTTTAAAAGAGGTTTTCATATTACTTTCCCCTTTAGGCTTCTGAAGATCACCAGGGTCTGAGTGACCTGTGCATTTGCACATTTGACCTTCACCTTGCTGAGCCTCAAGGTGAAGTTAATTTGTGCCTGGCCTACCTCCCAGGGCTGCATTGAGGATCAAATTGGATGTAATATACAGGCACTTTGTTGCATTCCCATGCATTACCGCTGTAAGGGCTTGAGCATTTTTTTTTTTTTTTTTTTTTTTTACCACTTTTGGATAGTGTTTCAATTAAAGCATGTTAACTGCTTAGTCATTTAAGTATCTCTGGTTCCTCTAGCTTCCCCATCCTCTCCTGAACATTTGCCTGCCACACCTGCAGAGTCTCCAGCCCAGAGATTTGAAGCTCGGATAGAAGATGGCAAACTGTACTATGATAAAAGATGGTATGTTATGGAAAAACCGAGGCTACTCCTAAGAGTCTCACAGGAAGCACTTGGAAATAAGACGATAGGTGTTATTTTAGAGCATGGCTGCTCCTTAACTTACATAGTACTAAAAGCGGGATCCCATTTAAAAATGTAAAAGCTGGCATTTGATCGATACTTCTGTGAGAGCTCTGAAAGCGGCGTTTCCCAGAAACGTGTTTTGATCATGGCCCTTTTCCTCTTCTTTCTGCTGTCACTGCTGATATCTTTTGTGGTGACCCTGCCAATAGGATATATGTACCCCTCTGTCTTCCCTCAACTTTGTCCCTGTGTGCTTAAGTTAATAGGTGTTCTTCAGATAAAAGGACTTTCTAGTAGATGATCACATTAATTAAGATAAACGGGTTTCTTCTTTATATCACTCTTTTGGGTCCAGTAACATGCTAATGTGCACCGTGAATTTCTAAGATGTTATTAGGCATTTTTGTTTGATGCCACATCCTTTTCTCATGCATCATCCTGCTGCAAAGTGTTCCCCAGGAAACTTACCTGGGGGAATTGTATATTGAAACATTCTTAAAACATACTTAGTTTAGATTGCAGGTTGCTTGAAACTTCAGACCACCAGTGATTTTTTATTGGGAAGGAAATGGCAAAACAATATGAAAGAACTTTAAAATCTTGTACTTTTACTTATTCAACAAATGTTTATTATCTGCCCTGTGTTAGTAGGTTTTTTTAAACAGAATCTTTTTGCCCTTGCTGGAGGGCTGTGGCATCATAGATCACAGCAGCCACAAACCCTTAGGCTGGAAGTGATTCTCTTGCCTCAGCCTCCCTGGTAGCTGGGACTACAGGCACCCGCCACCACGCCTTCCTATTTTTTAAAGATGGGGTCTCGATCTTGCTCAGGCTTGTTTTGAACTCCCTGAATGCTAGGATTATAGGTGTGGGCCACCACTCCTGGCTGCTAGGTATTAAATTACCCTGGGTCCTGCCATATTTTCACAGATCTTTTAATTCTTATACATTTCTTTCAGTTCTTTGTCTATAGGCCAGCATACTCAAGTCATAGTGGACACGTGGATTGTTCTGCCCTTCCACTTGGTTACTTTGAGAATGTTTTTCTAGGTTACCATTAAGATCTTTATAATGATCGTTTGTGATGGAATGACCTTTTGAGTTTCAATATATTTAGCCAAGATTAGGGTAATGGTTATTTTGAATATTTTGAACTTTCTTAAAGAAAAAAATCCCAGCGTTGTATTGTTTGGATATCTTTTAATATTGTACTTATCAAATTGCTTAGAGATCTAGTCATGCCTGAAATAAATCATTTCCACCTATCAAGTTACACTGAGTTAATTACTTAGTGAATGCTGGAGGCTTTATCTGTAAGCCTCATCTTAGTGACTTCTGCCCCTCTGATTTTACTATTCTTCAAGAAGGTCAGTTAGTATGGCTGTCTTAATGTTGCGTATCAGAACATAGGCCACTAGGTGGCAGGCCCTAACAGCGCAACACACTGAGAAGGGGAAATTACAGTGAGAAACGTTTCTAATAATGAAAACCAAACAGTCTTTAAAGATCAGGCCCACACGCAAGAACCATCTTTGAAAATGATATCTCTCACTAACATTTTTATGGATCTGTGAATCTTAATGTTCTGTGATGTTTCAAATGATGTTCATTTTGTAGTTGTGTTGCCTTGGATATTCCTCCTTTTAGGCTTACTCCTCAGACTGTGAGACGTGTCTTGAGGGTGAAATGCATTAAAATAAAATTCTTCTTTTTTTTAAATAAAGGATGTGCCCTCTCTAGTGTTTCATAATGTAAACAGAGTGGTCAAGTTTGATGTTTTAGACCTCCTAAGCATTCTGTAGGAATTTTCCTTTATCATCTTTTTCACAGTTAAGCAGAAATTTAAAAAGTAATGTCTCTGGGCGGCTCCTGTGGCTCAGCGAGTAGGGCGCCGGCCCCATATACTGAAGGTGGCAGGTTCAAGCCCCGCCTCGGCCGAACTGCAAAACAAAAAAATAGCCGGGCGCTGTGGCGGGTGCCTGTAGTCCCAGCTACTAGGGAGGCTGAGGCAAGAGAATCGCTTAAGCCCAAGAGCTGGAGGTTGCTGT